>JABWIB010006209.1:7355-26219 GCA_016617825.1 Platyplectrum ornatum
TACAAAATACTGAAGAGGAAAGGGATTTAGGGGTCACCATTTCATGTGACTTAAAGGTAGCAGGGCAATGTAACAAAGCAATGAGAAAGGCAAGTCAGGTGCTTGGTTGCATAGGGAGAGGAATTAGTAGCAGAAAGAGGGAAGTAGTAATGCCTCTCTATAGGGAACTGGTGCGGCCTCACCTAGAATACTGTGTTCAGTTCTGGAGGCCATGTGAAGGTATGGCAATTATGATAATACTGACAGAGGTATATAGAAGGCGTGAAAAAACATTAGGAACGAAAACAATGTGACAGTAAACTTAGTGTTAGTGATGAATTAGATTAATGTTGCACAAAGAAAAGTCTGCTTCACTGACTGCAGCTGACTGATTGAAGAACCAATGTTCACAGACAGCAGCAATCATCTGCTTCAGGCATCAAACCCTGATGCCAACACCCTAATCATGTACTCCACTTTCTCCACCATGACACAAATAAAAAATATTACATTAGAAAATTAAGTCTCACTGCTTGGTAAATGACATGTGAGCAAAAATTATGCCCTCCTTCTATTCTATGAACCTAAAACAAATTTAGTTACACTGTTAAGGAGGCACTTACTATATTCTAGTTGCATTTATTCATGATTGTCCAATATATGAAATATAATAGCTTTTAAAAACATTAAAAATTTATAAAATTAAAAAATGTATGCATTATGTTGTGCTTGAGAAGCCACATGGCCTTCTTTTTTTATTTCCTATTAAGGAATCCTGTGATACTGCATTGCTCTTTCTTTATTCCTTTTTTTAATATACCAAGAATTGTAAATTTAATATTCTGTCTAAAAGCTAAAACCTACTAGATTTCTTAGAAGATTAAGATGGTTACCATTTTACTAGCAGCAAAAATGTGATGGATGGCTTTTGTTTTGCAGTGTCCAATACAAATGGATTTAAAATAGATTGCAATACAGCAATGTTCTACAAGCATTGTAAAGGAACATTGATGATGATATAAATAATGTAGAGAAAGAGATAACATTAGCAAACTCATCTTGACAAATATCCAATATTTTCTTATTACACAGAAAATCGAGCAGAGTTGTGCACCTTACTTCTAAAAGAAACAAGCCAAGAATGGTTTTATAATTGAATGTAAAATAAAAGGGTATATAAGTATTTTATACAATACAATTAGTAACCTCACAAGGGTTTCTCTCTGAAGAAATATTTCTGCAACATATATCTTGCTATCTATTTAGGTTAAATAATTGATTATCTGAAGTTACAATTTAATTTATCAAAATCATATTGGAAAGATATTATTTTTTAGATGTATGTTGTTGCAAATAATAATGTTTTGACAATGAAAGTTTACAACAGGAGATTAATGTAGACTATCTAGACTGGAGTTTCTCATTATCAGTTAGTCACTGACCAGGCCAATTATTACCTAGTATTAAATTCTTTTATTTTCAAGGCAAATATTACATTAAGTTTGGAAAACAAACAGCTCTGGACTGGTTAAGTCATACAATATTGAGAAATGACAGAGGAGAAAAATGAAAGGGAGTCCTGAAAAAAATGCCATTATTTTTAATTTGGTCTGTAGCTATATGCCCAGGTAAAACAAATTATCTGGGATAGAGGGACGAGATTTCTGATAAATGTAAAATATTCAGGAATCACCTGATACTTAAGTCGCCAAAACGAGAATGCAATGTGGTCTGTGTAATGTATTTGAATACATTAATATATAATCCATTGACATGTGCCAGTACAACTTTGTATTTTTTTTTAAGGGAGATCAACTTCCAGATGTCATCACTCACATTGGATAATCATCCTAAAATTCAATCGGTCCAATGATACAATTATGCAAGCTCAATCTGAATAAATAAGAAACAGAACCAACAAAAATAAGTTCTTAAAACACTCACAAAAGCTATCTAAGGTATAAAAGCTGATGAAATAATAGCAAAACTTGATGTAATAGCATAATTACCTCTGTCTTATAATTTGATAGAATGGATGATCCGAGTAAGATTAAGTATAGAAAATCTGCTGTCAACACATGAGTATTGAAAGATGCTATATATGATCTACTAATGGTGGTGTAGGTATCCAATGACTCACATCCTGGCTCAGTGCTTCACTTAAAATCAGTGAAGCTGGTAGTTAGTCAATTGAATCTCAATTGTATTCACATAAAGTAAATAGCTCTTGACACTGGTCTAAAAAAGAGAAAATAGAAACCCTAATCACCGTGCCTACCAGCCGCAAGGCCGTGAATGTTCGTCGAGGGGTATATATATCCCTTCACTATCACTACGTGCCCATACCCATCTACGGCTGGAGGGAAAGAATTTATTTGAGATACAGTAGGGTACTCACACACACCAGTATCAAAAACTAATAAACCAGTGTAGATATTACATATAACTACTAGGCATAACAAGATACAGAAAAATGCACTGTTCACACATACACCAATAATATGGTCTATCGGAAAGTAACTTCCATGTATACCAATTTGTTCCAGTGTGAATCTCTACAAACCCGCCAACAGATTGAGTAATCACAGATAATTCTATACCAATTGGAACATGTGGACACCACATCATATACCCACATCATATACCCATTGAAGGCAAACAAAAACCTGATCAAAAAATCTAAATGATAACTATTGACAGTATGTAACAAAAAAAAACAAAGAGGATGGATTAAAATTACATAATAACAAAAGAAGGGAGATCGGTGTGCACCACCGACACTCCCCTTACCTGACGCGCGTTTCGCCTGATTGCTTAGTCATGGCATGATGTTTGACAAAGGACCCTAATTATCATATAGATAACCAATTGGGATTCAGCCCATAGTTATGTTCTATGTCTTCATAATCCACGTAATAGGGCTAGTCTTACACTAATCCGGAAGTAATATATTATTATCCCGGAAGTGATGTATATATTGTGCTACAAGGAAAAGAACAGTCAGCATAAAGCTCCCTACTGAACATACTCTAAACTAAATGTATTTTCCTCACAATGTCCTGCCATGTACAACCTGGATGCCAATCGGATGTACATGAAATAATATTATGCCAGTCGCGTGTGGAACCATAGTGGTGATGCCGCTATATGTGGCTGCCAAGAACATTACAGACCGTCTCGCTAATCAAAGGTCATAGGTCCAATCAATAGCAATCGAATATCCGCCCAAAAAGGCTGTACGTCTGTGATGTCTAGTGTTCCACAATTCAACGTAGACTGCGCAGCTGCAGAGGCTGACGCAAACCACATCATCACGACCAAAGACCACAACCACAGACAGCGCATGAGCTGCTATCGGACCCATAACATGGCTGTCAGAGATTACAATCGATCAGCACCTGTGCCATTGTTGCCTCAATAATCTGACCTACGCATGCGTGGTTGATAAATCCCTGTGACAGTCAAATACCTGTAACTATATACTGCATAAAAGTCCCTAATCAACAGACTAATAAAATAGACTTAAAACCTAGATATTTAAATATAGGAGATCCTACCATGGACCACATATTCAAAATATTTTCTACTCATTTTTCAAAATATTTTCTACTCCCTAATTCACGTGCCCTGGTGAATTTGTGTAATATCAAATGACATTTTTATCTTATGGGATGGGGACAAGGAGGACCTTATTGAATTCATTTCCATTCTGAATAGGAAAGATATCAATTTGAAACTAACTTCACATATGAGTTAAGATCAAATTGACTTTCTTGATGTGACTATTAAAAATTATTGAACTGCACGAACAGTGTATTCCATGCGAGTAGATTTCATCCTATTTCCACCATCTGTTGGATTCCAAAAGGTGAATATATCCACCTAAGACGAAACTGTTCTGATACACAAACTTTCCGTAAAAGGGCATATGAATTGCGGAACAGATTGAAGGATCAAGAACTCGTTCCATCATAGCCTGCATTAAGATCGAGAACAATAGATTTATACCAAAGTTCGGGATACACCCGATCAGAATCCAACACGGATAATTGCAACATATTCGGCAGAGGTTCCCAGAACTAAAGCAATTATTCAGAAACATCTGCATATATTACAATCTGAACCTTCTTTTGCAGCAGCTATTGGACCCCATCTGAACATCAGTTGGAGAAGGGCAACCAATATAAGCAACCGCCTCACCAAAAGTAATTTACCAGCCATTCGAATGAATGTGAACAACCTTAAGGGTTTACACAAATGCGGCAGATGCAAAGCCTGTCCCAACATGATTCCCATATGGATAAATTTAATCAAACTCACATCTTTCGAGAGTTTATGACATGCGACACAGCAGAGGTTATTTATTGTTTGAAATGCCTTTGCAACAAAATTTATATTGGAAAAAACAAATTTAAATTTAAGCAACGGATTCTGGGACATCTTGGGTCCATTAAGAATCACTGATATGAAGTTAGACTGGTTGGTTATAATAATCGATTATTACCAGTATATATTGGATAGGGCATGTGAAAATATGTTGAATGGTAGGTCCATGGTAGGATCCCCTATATTTAAACATCAAGGTTTTAAGTCTATTTTATTAGTCTGTTGATTAGGGACTTTTACATGGCATATTGTTCCAGGTATTTGCCTGTCACAGGGATTTATCAACCATGCATGTGCAGCTCAGATTATTGAGGCAACAATGGCACAGACGCCAATCGCGATTGTGATCTCTGACAGCCACGTTGTGGGTCTGATAGCAGCGCGTGATGACGTCGTTTGTGTCGGCCTCTGCAGCTGCGCAGTATACGTTGAATTGTGGAACACTAGATGTCACAGACTTTTTGGGCGGATATTCGAGCGCTATTGATTGGACCCATGACGGGTCGAAGACGTTCCTGGCAGGCGTGAACAGCGACATCACTACTATGGTTTCACGCGCAACTGGCATAATATTATTCCATGTACATCCATTGGCATCCAGGTTGTACCTGGTGCGACATTGTGAGGAAAATACATTCATTTTAGAGAATGTTCAGTAGAGAGCTTTATGCTGCCTGTTCTTTTCCTTGTAGCACAATATATACATCACTTATGGGATAATATATTACCTCCGGATTAGTGTAAAACTAGCCCTATTACGTGTATTATGAAGACATAGCACATGACTATGGGCTGAATCCCATCATTTAGACATCATTTAGATTTTTTTTTTATCAGGATTTTGCTTGCCTAAAATGGGTATATGATGTGGGTATATGATGTGGTGTCCAATTGATATATAATTATCTGTGAGTACCCCATCTGTTGGCGGGTTTGTGGAGATTCACACTGGAACAAATTGGTATACATAGAAATGACTTTCCAATAGACCATATTATTTGTGTATGTATGAACAGTGCATTTTTCTGTATCTTGTCATGCCTAGTAGTTATATATAACATCTACACTGGTTTATTAAATTTTGATACTGGTGTGTGAGTATCCTAGCGTATCACAAATTTCCCTCCAGCCGTAGATGGATATGGGAACGTAGTGATAGTGAAGGGATAGATATACCTCTAACTTAGGGGCGAACATTCCTGGCCTTGAGGCTGGTAGGCACGGTGATTAGGGTTTCCATTTTCTCTTTTTTAGACCAATGTCAAGAGCTAGTTTCTTTATGTGAATACAATTGAGATTCAATTTACTAACTACCAGCATCACTGATTTTAAGTGAAGCACTGAGCCAGGATGTGGGTCATGGGATACCTACACCACCATTAGTAGATCATATATAGTATCTTTCAATACTCATGTGTTGGCAGCAGGTTTTCTTTACTTAATATTACTCGGATCATCCATTCTATCAAATTATAAGACAGAGGTAATTATGCTATTACATCAAGTTTTGCTATTATTTCATCAGCTTTTACACCTTAGATAGCTTTTGTGAGTGCTTTATCTTATAAATCTTGACTATTAGAAGTTATGTTTTAAGACATATTTTGATTGAATTTTGGGATGATTATGCTGACATTTGGAAGTTGATCTCCTTTTCCTCTTTATATTACAGAAAGATAGCTACCAGAGTTTCCAATAAAAGGCAAAGATCAGGTATTTATTGAGTATTTTTCTGGTGCCATAGTTGGTGCACATTTCTCAGTTCAGTGGTTGGGGAACATAAAGGTAAGTGCCAGATAGACAAGTGTTCACAAATGTCTCTTAAGGGAAGGTAGAATCATTGAAAATTAAAAATAAACAATCCCCTGCACCAACAGATTTTCCTTTATGCATTCTGCATCCATGAACCACTTTCTGTAAAAAAAACCGGTGTAAATTATGAATTTGTGGTTGGGATATTGGTTTTGGATTGTAACTATCATGAGGTGAGAGACACAGGGAATTGTGAATCCCTAAAGACGACTGTCATTTTTTTGTTCCTTCAGGGTAATATAGCATTATAGGGGGTAGATACATAAAACCATTAGTTGTATACTAAGATAGCTATTTATGCAATATGTGAAAAGTATATCATATGTGATAGATGGTGGTTAAACCATGATCCTATGATTCATAGTATGATGTTCCTATTTAAAATAACAAGATCTGCTGCCTGCAATGTTACCATATTCAACTTTTAGATATGTACTCTCATTTTTATCTCTTATAGGTAATATTTCTTTATAAAATGGATTACAGTTAACTTTGGCCAATGATAACTGAATATATTCCAAGGACTCTAGGTTTATTTTAAATCAATGAGTACATGTTAAAGGGTGTTATTCTGCCATCAATGCAGCTAGGGTGACTTAGAGGCTTGTGATTGTGAAGAAGAGAGAGGGGTTGTGTCCTTTAGTATCCATGCCAGTGTCAGGGTACCAAAGGAGGCTATGAACTAAGACCTCCTATATAGTATAATTAACAGAGAGAAAAGTGAACAGCCCTGATGTGTACCATTAGAGATCCCTAATAATAAAAGGGATCATATTTATTCTGGCAGGTGACCAATAACCCCAGCCTTAAAATTTCAATATACATGAGCACAGCTATTTTCAGTGCAGTTGATGTGTTTGTAGATTACATTCTGGGAAGTAATGCAATAGGTTGATCAGGTTGTGTTGTCATTTGTCCCTCTCCCAAGGACTTGAAGGTATAATTACTAAGTGGCGAGATTGCAGTGAGATTGAAAAGTGGGGATGTTGCCCATAGCAATCAGATTTGAGTGTGAGAATGTGTAAAATGAAACTGAGAGCTTGAAGCTGATTGGTTGCTATGGGCAATCTCGCCGCTTAGTAAATATACCCCTAAATCTGAAAAACTAAAATTTTTTGAAATATAGGAGCGTAAGATATTGAGTAAATAAATGAATAATCTATTATTAGGTTTACTACATAAAGAAACAGCTATTTAAACACAATTTAAAGGTGTTTAATGAATTATTTGTCACGAGTACAGAACGAGAAATTAGACAGCATAATATTACAAAACATCGAGATGGCATTGAAAGGGGAAGTAATCAACATGGGAGATTTTAATCTAGCAGATGTTAACTGGGATGATTTATCTGCGAGCTCCAATATGAGCGGGGACTTTCTAAATGCATTACAAGGAGCATCTCTCAAGCAGTTAATGAAAGAACCCACTCGTAAAGACAATATCTTAGATTTGGTACTTACAAATAGTGTAAGGGTCTCTGATGTTAGTGTTGGAGAGAATATAGGATCTAGTGATCATCAAGCAGTATGGTTTAATATAAAAACATAGATAGGCTCAGGCCACACAAACACAAAGGTGCTAGATTTTAGAAAAGTTAATTTTCTACAGTTGGGGAAATGTGTTGGTGAGTCTTTAATGGAGGGAAAGCATATAATAGGGCTACAGGAGCAGTGGGAACTTATAAAATGTGCATTATTAAAAGCAACAGATCTTTGTGTCAGAAAGGTTAGGAAAAAGCGTAGAAAAGGGAAGCCAATATGGTTCACTAGAGGTATGAATTATAGTGAGAGCGAAAAGATGGCCTTTATTAACTATAAGCAAACTCAAACTAAGGATGACAGAGAAGAGTATGTTGCGAAATTAAAGGAGAAAAGAGGGTTATCAGGGCAGCAAAGGCACAAGCTGAGGAAAATCTTGCTCGCTCTGTAAAGAAAGGGGACAAAAGTTTTTTTTAGGTATGTAAATTAAAGGAGAAAAAGTAAAGAGGGTATAGTGAGACTACACACTGAGAGTGGGGGAATTGTGAAGGGTGACAGGGCTATCGCTGATCATCTTAACAATTACTTCTGTTCAATATTTACAAAAGAAAGAAAAGGAAATGGGCTACATTTAAAAAAGAGTTCTAAACATATAGAAGTCGGGTGGATATGATCTTGGTTACGGAAAGACAAGACAAGAAAGAGTTGTAGTAAATGGAATTCATTCAGGGGATGGTAGGGTTACCAGTGGAATTTCCCAGGGATCTGTACTTGGACCATTGCTTTTTAATATATTTATTGGTGACATTATACATGGTATCCAGGGAAAATTATGCCTTTTTGCAGATGACACAAAGCTATGTAACAGGGTAGACACACCAGGAGGGGTGAAAACAATGATGCATGACCTCAGTAGACTGGAGGAATGGTCAAGAGTGTGGCAACTGCAGTTTAATTCCAAAAAATGCTAAATCATGCACAATCCCTAATGCTCAAAATACCATTAATGGCATTACATTACAAAATACTGAAGATGAAAGGGATTTAGGAGTTACCATTTCATGTGACTTAAAGGTAGACGGGCAACATAACAAAGGAATGAGAAAGGCAAGTCAGATGCTTGGTTGCATAGGGAGAGGAACAAGTTGGAACTAGAGAAAGAGGGAAGTAGTAATGCCTCTCTATAGGGCATTGGTACGGCCTCACCTAGAATACTGTATTCAGTTCTGGAGGCCATATCTCCATAAGGACATATATACATTAGAGAAAGTGCAAAGAAGAGCCACCAAAATGGTACATGGTATGACCAACAAAAACTATAAAGAAAGACCAGAGCAACTAAATATGTACAGCTTGGAGCAGAGAAGGGAGAGGGGTGATATGATAGCAGCTTTCAAATAAATCAAGGGATATCAACAGGTGGAGGAGGGTGGCATTTTTCAAAGAAAGAGGTGTAGTAGAATGTGAGGGCATTCGTATAAACTGGAGGGTGGTAGGTTAAAGTAAAATAATCATTATAAATTATTTCATTTTATAATTATTATAATAATGTAATTGAACCAAACTAATATACTAGCATTTACTGTACTAACTATAATATAAACATGGTGACTTCTGATTGTGACCTATCTACTTCCATTTACTTCTCTGTGTCTGCACTTTACTTACTGTGTCCTGTCAACACTGGTTTTACTTATGTTGTGCAAAGGTTAATTTTACTATAATGTGTAGATATTTTAATATAAGTGGCATGCTGTGATAATGCTATATATTTTAAATCAGCACAGCATATGACAATGAATTAAATAAATCAGCATGATCAAATGGATATGCCTATTACCAATGTAAAAGTTTAATATGACATTATATTACCAAATTAGAAAGAACCTGTGGTATGAGAATGTGTGTGTATGTATGAACATATTAATGAGCATGTGAGTAGGTAAGTGCACACAATATAGAATACAGATACACTGTTGACAACACAATTTAAGAAAGTGATAAAAAAAAAACATTCATATATGAGTGTTACCTAAAACCCTAAATAATATACAGTATCAGTGAAAAGTATGAAAAGTGTAAAGACCACCAGGAATCCACCTAAGAGGTAGGCCAATGCACAAGGACCTGCCAAATCTGTATAATATATACAGGCACTGAAATCCTATAGATACACTTCAGTTATTTCCTTTCATAGAGCAATCCCTAATGTATTACATAATCTAAGAGAGGAACACAGGGTTGATTTACTCTTTATTAGGTAACCCCCTGACATAATGAAGATAGTAGGGTTAAAAAATGAAACAGTTGAATATACAGTATCCGTTCTGTATAAATATCCTTTAAGGTACCTCTTGGTAGTGTTCCAATACATAAAGTCCTACCAATATTTAACATATTATTCTGAACTGCTACAAGCATACTGTCAAGCCTTGTGCATCACAAAGCAATCCCTAATTTACTACATAAACTCATGGAGGAGCACAGGAGGAATTCTCCTTTAGAATGCTCATCATTGGATTCAGAGGCGGGCCCTCCCTTCAAAGTGCCAGACGTGCTGTTTTCTGAACTCTGGGTTCTTATATTGGCCATATTGGTTGGTGCCAATATACATTTGACTCTCCCTGCACACCCAATATGCTCAGCCGATAAGCTGTCAGGAACATGATAGCCAAACGGCTAATGTGAAAGTCTCTGGGACAGTGTCCCTGCACTCCCGAGGGATCCTCATGGGCCCTGGTGCCTTGCACCTGCTGCACCAGTGGTAGTTCCGCCTTTGATTGGATTATAGCACTCAAGAGGTATAAGTTGTAAGGGCTGGAATTTAACCAGGACCAGTTGTATGGTATGTGTGGGAGTTAAACATTTGCTTAATGCAATTACTGCTCTCCTGATAGAAAACAATGTTTCACACTGGCAATCTACAGGTCATTTAAACATTCTGTAGTTGCTGAAAGAAATTTAATGTAGGGTGATTTTAAAAGCCACCATTTTTGGTGCATTTCTTAAATATAAGTCTGCAATAAATAAAAGTTATAAGCAATGGATTTTAACACCTATTACCAATTTGATTTTGTTTATATTTTACTAGTGTCCTGGAGTTTCCCCTGCTGAAGACTTCGTACAGGTAAGTGTACTAACTGTGTGTACTGTATGTGTGTGTATATATATATATATATATATATATATATATATATATATATATAGGTACTGGTCCCGGCACTGTCTCTCTCTTACGTTTGCTGGCTCCTGGTGCTGTCCATAGTGTGGATAAAGAGGATTCAAAAGGTAGCACTCTGGAGACTTCTTTTTTAGTTAGTAGTGTGTGTATTGTAATTGTAAATCACTACATAGCTGTTGTGATCGTGGTGAGGACGACGTTTCAATCGTCTATCTGGCGATTTTCATCGGGGCAGTGAATAAAGAATAAAAGACTCTTTTATTCTCTAGGTGTCATCTTTGTGAAACAGTCCACCGGAGCAGCGTGTCTTAAGCAGTTAGTCCCCGATGTGCTGAAACGAGGGAGGATGACTGATTCTGCATTCTGCAGGTGAGGGGAAATATACATACATACACGTGTATTTTGCGTTAGTTCATTTTTTTTTTTTGTTAATTAAACAATTATTTAGAGTTGGTTAATCAATTATCTGACTATAAATGACTGTAAAGGACTATTTTCAGTCATTTCCAGTACTGTTAGAGTGAAAAAAAACACACAAATTTTAGCTAATTTTAGCATTTAAAAAAAAAAAATCCAGATCCAAAACCAAAACCCACAAGGGTGGTTTTGGCAAAACAAATCCAGATCTAAAACACGAAGGGAGATACAGATCCAAAACCCCCAAAAATGCCAGGCGCACATCACTAATTCTTTGTTAATATAGTAATAATAATAATAATAATAATAATAATAATAATAATAATAATAAATAATATATATACATGTAACAGTGTTTTAATTGTTATTGCATACAATAATACCAAACGAAAATGAATAGTTTGTCAATAGTTTATTTGCGCATTTAATTGTGTATATTCTTTTTGTATACATTTTATAATTTTGATTGTTAGATATTTAGTTGTTGTCATGCTTTTTGTGCTTGCCAGATGTTCCACTATATGCTATAGCAAAAAGGAGCTTAGAAAATCATATTTGGCATGTTGATCCCAGATGTCTCTCTTCTATTTATATAACTGTAATATGCTTTGTAAGTATTACATGGAAACTGTTGGATTAATTCACTTTGGATATAAAATTATCTTTGGCCCTTTGGCTAGTCAAACCCTATCCATAAAAGCTCATGTTTCTTTACTGTAAAATGCTAAAATTATCAGACATACACAGCAACTAACACGGCAATAACAAACATCAGAACCATTCTCTTGCACATATGCAAATGTGTGGTCTCCAGATAGCTACTGTTAGCTTTACAGAACAATTAGTCAGAATATACGGTGAATAATTCTGCTGGGATGTGGCCTTATTTTGTAGCTGGAAATAAATCAAAATCTCTGAAAGCCCATTGTAAAACCTCAATAGGAAAATCTGAAATGGTAATCAGCATGAACAAAAAATGTAATCTGTGTTTCAATAATAATCAAAATTGTGTAAGCAAGCGCAGCAGTGTATTAACATAAAATGAAGAAATAAAGCAAAATAAGCAAAAAAAAAAAAAAACCCCAAACCATGATTCTTAACTCTGCAAAGAAAATGTGAAAAGATGTTTCATTATTTATGGGGACAACATGGCCTAAGTCAACATTTACCCTTGGTGATTGCTCTACTTTTTGAGGCATCGGCCAAATTTACCATTTTAAACTTATAAATGTTTATGAAATGAAAAAAAATCTTTGAACCTGGAAGTCCAACTGCTAATAATATTCCACCTTCCAATTAAAGCTACCCATCTGATCTCTTTATTTCTCCTGACAAATCTTCAACAATTATTGTTCATCAAGCTTGCTGCATAGTTGTTACCCTTGACTTCAAAAAGGCATTTGAACCCCATATACAATCAGTATCTTAATCCTGTTACATACAGCTTGACTGATAATGCTTTCAGAGCTGTGACACTGTGACAAGCTTATTGGATCATCAGTATTAGGGAGTTGATTCAGACCTGCTTCTCTGCCAGGCGCTGTGTTTTGACGATAAGCGCTTGCGCAGATCGGCTATAAATAGAGTGTTCCACAGCCCTTTTCTCATTTCCATATATGCTTTTAAGGGCTTACCGGGCTTATGGACAATTACCTGCCTCATTAAGTGTAAAAAAAAAAGCAAAAATAATAAAAATATTATTACAACAAATAAAATGTGTGTTTGTGGGTTTTAAATAAAATTATTTATTTATTTATACCCCGTTCACATTACCAGCTTTGAAAAAGCTGGCTTAAGAGCCAGGGGGGCTGATTCAGCCCTGCGTCTCCGCCAGCCAGGCTGGCGGAGATGCGAAGATTCACCGATCTGCGCATGCGCAGATCGGCTTTGAATGGCACGGAGTCGGACGCAAAGTCCGACTCCGTGCCTCTGCGACTCCGCTCCATGCATGTGCGCTTTTAGCAGGGCTAAGCCCTGCTAATTGCTAGCGCAGCCTGCACCATGTCAGGACATGGTGCAGGCTTAGCGCAGAGACTCAAGAGNCAGGTATTGTCCTATGGACAATTACCTGCCTCATTAAGTGTAAAAAAAAGAATAAAAAAAAAAATTAAAATAAGACAATAAAATATTTAATAAAGTTTATTTGTTTTTTTTTTACATTTAAATAATAATAATTTTTTTTTATTATTTTTTTTTTTCATTCATGAAAGCCGGCACGTGTACCGGCTTTTATGCTCGCAGCGTACGCTGTGGCTTTTTACTGAGCGCAGGGAAGCGGGGCATAAGGCATGCCCCTCTCCCTGTGCTCTATTCAGAGCTGCGCTTTTGCGCAGCTCTGAATCTAGCGTACCTGGCGGCCGCATCGTGCGGCCGTCAGGAACTCTGAATCAGGTCCAGGGTGTAGAGCTGGGGAAATTGAGGGGCTGTGAAAAAACCGTTCAGATCGTTTGTGAAAAAAAAAAGCAGTGTATGCGCTGTTCACATTGAACCCTGCTTTTTGCTACCTGTACACATAATTACTGTGCTGTGATTGTTTATTTACATGAGGTGAGGGGGGAGGGGGGGAGAGACAGGCAGTATTGTGCTGGAAACGGCTGTCTGTGTGAGCCAATCAGCGCTGAACAAATACAATGAGAGAGGAAAGCTAGCTATGTACTGTTCACACTGAAAAAGCTGGGCAAAACCCCTTCTAAAAAGCAGGCTCTGAACACCAGCTTTCAGTAGCCGGCTTTTTCTAAATGGAGCTTAGAAGATGGCTTTTTCACTGCAGCTGAATGTGAATGGGGTATAATTTTCTTTTTCATTCATAAAAGCCAGTACGCTGCGTGTAAACAGTATGCTGCAGCCACCAAAAGGACTGAATCAGGTCCTAGGTTCCTATTAAGATTAGCAGAGGGCAATGAGGAGATAAATCTTCTTATTGAGTAGTTTGTGTGTGTGTGCAAACTATACAATCTTCCTAGCTATTGATGCATTATGTTGATAGCATGGTATAGTGTGCAGATGGCTTTATACAGGTGTTTGAGACTTCTCTTCAATGATTCTCATTAGGATATCTTTATATCTACTTTGTTAGTTTGTATATTTTGTCTTGTACTGTTTACTTTAAATGAATGCAATGGTAAGAAAGTCAGATGCTTCTTAGTGATGCTTATTTGTAAGTGTCACGGATATTGTCGCTGTTGTGTAGCCTTTGTTTGGCTTGGCTTGATTTTCTTGTTCTGTAAGCTGTGTCTAATTTATATACAAAATAACATAAGTTAAATTCATTGTTGGCAGCACTTTCCAATAACAATATATGATTTAATATTTAAGCTTGCTTGAGGCTAAAAAATGCTATAGAGGTCATCTGGGGCCAAGTCCTTCCCTAATTTTGGCTGATACTTTTCAAAACTTATTTTGTACTCTATTTTATGGTTCAGTGTGATGCAATTTTTGACAAGGTCTGTTAGATTACATTCCTGTAGGAAAGCTTAGGAGAAAATTGACACCACTGCACTTTATAGGAATTTATAAAACCTATACAACTGTCTCTTGATTGGGTTTAAAGGTGATATTGCCATTTAAATCCCTGAGAATCAATGCACCATATGTAATTAGCAAATATTTGTGTATTTGTAGTTGAATGTAAATAAGTAATGATAATTACTGTACAGTGTTTACTTAAGTGATTTTCTGTAATTTACTATGCACAATTCTATTTACTCTCTGTGGAAACATGTTTGGCAAGGTATATAATAGCAGTCCTGCCATATTGTCACCTTTAATGTAACCTCTAAATGCTTTATTTACTTTGTGTAGCATTTTATTGTTGTGAATACTTTGTTGTTCATGCACATAAAATACAGTTTATCCATATAAAGAATACTGGTTGATGTAACATGCAGCAGGTTTGTTAATGACCTTTGGAGAGTGTTTAACACATTTGTACACTTTCTCACCATTAATGCACTATGAATAGGGTCGCATCTATCAAGAGACAAAATTTATGGCAACCTTAACAGATTTCAGTCATTTTGACATTTATAAGATCCTATTAGAATCATTTCCTAAGGGATGACATTGCAGATCCAAAGTGCAAATAAATGCTTCTTTGCCTTTTATAAACTATATGTGCAGAGGGCAAACACCTTATGTATATGAGGCTTCAAGAACCATGAATCATAAGTGACATGAAGCTGTAAAGGCTTGTAATATATAATTAAAATGTCTCACAATATTTCCCACAGCAATCTCATAGTTATTTGCTGGGAATGGAACCAGTTATTACTTATTACCAGATGGCTCAACATGCATTCACTGTATGTGCTGGTGTTCAAAATGGTTAAACAAGTGATATATGTAGCACCCCTCTTGGGGGTGCTACGACTGCAGGATGGTTGCCATCCTGCTTGGGGGTGTTATACGCCTTGATTAGCTGGTCTGAGCTTTCACCCTGACAGTCATGGGGATGAATCCTGCTGCTAGGCAACATATGTTAGTAACCATCACACATAGGGAACAGCAGTTGTACTTATTCCCAGCAGTTTGGCCAGGAAGGCACATGAATATACGGGGGGCAGCTTCTGCTATTGGCTAATTCCCAGTTATATTGTGTTGTGATGGAAGAGAAATATGATAAAAACAGGCACATGGGCGAGGAGCTGGTGCAGGAGACAAGAAGAGAATCCCAAGAAGATCTGCACAGTACTAGAAAGCAGTAATTAGTGTAGTAGTAGTAGTAGTAGTAGTAGTTAGAGAAATTTTGTAAGAAATTGGGAAGGAATTTCTGAATAATGTAGCAAAATAGTCAGAGGGATAGGCTAAGGGGAGTGTGGCAAAGGAAGGAGCTGTGTTAGATTTAGAATGAAATACAGAGCAGACTTTGTTACATTGTTGCATCGCTACAGTATGTAGGCTCCAGGAACAACAGGCAGGTGCAGGTATTGGCTGGTTGACCACCAATATGTATTTTGTCTGTTTGCCAGACTTCGTCAGAAGATGTGGATTGATCACAACTTCGAGAGGGCTACATATATATGCAGCATCAGACTGGCCCACCGGATAATTCTCCTGTTTTCTGGTGGGCCTCTGATGCATTATTTCTTTATAACTGAGGGCGGGCCCCAAGAATGATTTCCTCTGGTGGGCCCAAGGTACCCCAGTTCAAAACTGTGTATATGTTAATTAAATGGATACTATAACATGTGAGAGTCCTCTGTATAAAGTTGCACATGGGTCCAGACATTAAAAAAAAATAATCAAACAGTCAAACTCAATCAAAAAACAATCAACTATCAAACTATCAAACTATCAAAAAAACAATCTTACCTGTTGATCCTGTCCAGCCGCTCCTGCTCTGTGACTGGCTGAGTTACAATGCAGCAGAGCGGAGTGGGCCGTGGCAATGGGCTGCGTGATGTTAAGCACTATGCAATGCCTTTATGGGATGCATGGACGTCGGGACCAATCCACATGTATCAGAGAGACCTCTGCGGCCGGTGCTAGCTTTAATAGGCATCATATGCCGATCTGTAGATCGGCTCATGTGCGGTTTCGGGCGGCCCTGAACCACCAATGGAGCGGCGGCCTGGGTGGCATCTGCCACCCTGGCACCCACGCCATCCAGCCTCTGTTAAGTAATACCAGTTCTAAATACAATTCAAAAATAACACATTATGTGGCACAGTATAAAGTAACTTTTAATTTGATATTTAAAATCATATATAAAATCAACAAGGTGCAAAATATAAATCAGAGACTATCAATGGGTGCTGAAAATCAAAAACCGTGCAGTCGGAGAAGCAGAGTGGCTGAAATTAGCCTAGTCTGTCCCCGATCATGCCTAATGCATTAAGCTGCACTAAAAAAGAAGCACCCTACCTAACAGCACGGTGCACCCACCCTAACTGAAACGTAGTCTATTATAGGCTACTATAGCCCTCACAAGACCCTGATATATTTTATGTAAAGAAATGTATAAATGATCAATACAAAAAAGAAAGTATTTACACTATATACAACTACTGGGGAGGTATATCCTAAAGGCCACAGTGTCCAATCAGATAATTTGTAAAAGATCTTTATAAAAAAAGAGAGAACAAAGAGGTGCTAGTACATATGGCGCACAGTGTCCCCAATTTGACGATTTTTGATAAAAAGTAAAATATAACTTTTATTACAGTTCATTAAAAAAGTGAAATAATTAAAATAAGAAAAGTAGGAAAATGAAAGAATTAAAAATAATGAGCAGGAGCCCCTCTATCATATATATGATTAGAAGAATCCCCCTATCCCCTTATAGGTATATATAAGGGACCCTCCAGATACCTTACAATTGGATATATTGAGGCTGACTTGCACCAAAATATTGGTGCTATACTATGGTATACTATGAATACATCTATTAAATTATACAGTATGCATCTATTTAAGAGACTTGTAAAACCTACTCTCTTTAGACTACTAGATCATCAGTAGCAGTTATATAAAATTCTGGGACGCGGTATACTAATGCTGCTATGCTTGCCCTCTGGGTACCTTGGGCTAAGCTCGATCGCTATACTGTGGCTGATATGAGCAGTCCACACTGGCAACTGAGGCTCTCTCACAGCCTCAGTGTGTGATATTCCCACAGCCGGACAGCACACGATCGCAGATGAGGCTCTCTCACAGCCTCAGCGTCTGATCTTGCCCGTCAGTGTTTAGGTATCTCACAAGTATATTGTACCACTCAGGGTCAACTTGGAAAGTCACTATTTATATCTGGGAGTAAATTCTATTATATATGTTTAATGATACATGGGGATCCTGCTCCAAACCACCGACACATTTTTCACAACAGCTTTATCAAGGTTCCAGTTCACTGACATCTTCTGGTTTAAATACCCACTGTGCTGAGGTCATTGGCTGTATCCCACAAGCTCTCCTAACTCCTTTTTCCAGCGATTTTTTTTAATAAAGTTAATCCTCCACATAGAAGATATCTATAATCCTCGTTGATGAATGTGTGGGATTCATTTATATTGTCTATTTTTAGCGTTTATTGGGACGTGTTGTTCGTTCCCTTTCAGTCCTCACTTCCGGTTTGGAGCTCCCAGAGAATACATTGTATCAACATTTCAATAAATAATAATTGTGAATGTATCTAAAAACGTGTACTAATAATATATGTGTCATCTAAAAACTCTAAGAAACCTAGTATTGTGCCTGTAGACTCACCCCCTATATGCACACTGGTGCCCACCCTCGGACATCCCCCTCACCCCCCCCCCTTCCCCCATACCCCTGGACTCATCCCATTAGTAGCTAACATGGACCTGTACAGACATTAACATGTATGACAACTCTTTGATAATAGAGTTCTATCACTTATTCTATTATACACCCCTGATATAGGCTCACATACCTATCATTACGGCATTTTTTCAAATATTTTTTAACACTATGCACGTGTAATTTTGTGTCTACATTTAGTGGGAGCTATGGCTTTTCACTTACACGGAGCCTTGTCCTCCCAAGTTACACTTATTTATTATACATTATAGATTTTTATTTATTAGACTATATTAGTTACATATCACACAATTTATTTCTTTATTAGTTCACAGGGAAGCTTAAATATTCCTA
>JABWIB010006212.1:6932-18985 GCA_016617825.1 Platyplectrum ornatum
GACCCTTACCATCCAATCCCCATTACCCTTAATCCTCCCAGTTATCCCTCCCCCCAACCCCTTAACCCTTGATTGCCTGTCCCTTGCATGGTGTCCGTGCCTGCAGTTTATCTCACTGCAGCCCTATGGGGCCTTGTGTCTTTATCATATACCTATTATTATTATTATTGTTTATAAGGCGCCACAGTTTCCGCAGCGCTGTACATAGTGAAGTTACCTGTGTGTGTGTATGTGTGTGTGTGTGTGTATATATATATATATATATATATATATATATATATATTATATATATATGTATGTATGTACATATATATACATATATATGTACATATACATACATACAAATATGTACATATATTACATACATATATGTACATATATTACATACATACATATACTTATATATAATATCTAATCTTTCATTTCAAATCTTTACCATTTTAAATTTTATTAAGTGTCTTTAGAACAAACCAACAGAAATTAGGAAACGGGACAGGTTTTATATTGCAGCATTTGTATCAGTTGCATTAGTTGAGCACCTTTTGTATAGAAAAATTGTAGACATTTGCAGAAGTAATAATGTATAGTGTGAGGTGACATATACAGCTGGTGAGGGGAATTGTAGCCTTGAACTAACAAACAAAAAGGTAAAGTGTGTGTATGCGTATATATAATATTTATTATATAATATAATATGCGTGAAGTATATTATGTACATATTCACCTGCTACAGCAGAGTGCACAAACCTGCCTCAAACAGCTGTCACATGAAGGTGGCAGAGCTTAAGGATAGTGCGAGCTGACAACATGTGCCTTTACCTAGGGCACTTTCCTTTGGCAGCTGCCATGAAATCTGACCTTTGCTGAAGCTCTGCCTGCTTAATAAATAACAGCACATCCTGCACTTTGACTTGTAAGGGATCCAGGCATTTTACTAATAAATGTATGTTGCACAAAACCTGCAGTGCCTGTTAACCAGTTTGTTTCCGCTCTATGTTAAGGGAAGGATGACTTAAGAAAACTAAATTCTCAGAACGACTCGGGTTGTTTTCTGGTATCATCAACAGACAGTTAATAAACAGCATATATAAACTCACAGTACATATATACTGGTATTATTCAAATGAAATAAAAAAAACTTCATATTGGTCCATATTTAACCATGTAACCATTTAGCATTAGACTATTTTGCACATATAACAGGACTAGTTCAGCCTGATGATAGAGTGTAGAATAATAACCAGGACAGATGTGTACATAAATGTGACAATTCAATGTATGTTACAGGGGTGGACTAAAGCGGCCATTTACAAGAAGAAAAAGAGAACTAGCACTGCCTTGTGGTCACTCTATGCAGGATGAAAGGGTTTGGAGTGTCTGCTAATACCACAGAATTTACTTTGGGAGCCTGACCCCCTTAACTTTGAAATAGTACCTCCCAGCTGTCCCAATTTTTGAGTAACTATTGGCTGCAAATATATATATATATCTTCATAACCTGCAGCACACATAACATCATTTATCTACTGGAATGCAAGTATAAGAAACACTATATAGGTAGAATGATGTCTAGACCATTATCCACCAGATGGGTGGAACACTTGAGAAATATCAATAAGGACCTAACATCCCCACTAACACAACACTCCCCAATAACCATAATGATGGGGATAAAGAGAGTCATTGGATATTGCAGATGAGACAACATAGTGGAATCCATGGCTAGAACTTAAATGTTATGGATCTTTGAAATGCAAAACCAAGAACCAACAGATCTAAATCCAGAGCTGAAATGGTTCTTCTAACACACACCAGATACATAACCATTATAGATTGTCCTGAATAAAGTATCTATCCAGTAAACATAGTTATCTGCTGAAGCTCTCTATACTCTCTCTATCCCACAATTTTTTTTATTGTAATTGACTATTTATATTTATTATTGCCATTGGAATTGAAGTATACTTGTAGTTTTTGATGTTTACTTATGACACCTCACTACGAGAGTGATGCACTTCATAGTATTGTGTTGATGTGCAGTGCTCATTGTATACAAAGTATGGACACAAACTTGACACCATAACCAATCAGAGCACAAATGAGTGGACAACATCTCTTTATAAAACTTGTACAATGGGGGACTCCTCTATTTTTTTGCCTTAATAAAGACCTTGAGCTATGTGTCGAAACATGTTGTATATCTAAGGACCTCATGTATAGACAAGACAAGAGATTTCCCCCTTTAAGACCCCAGTGTAAGTAAAGGGAATAGGAGGATAAGCACCGGTGAGAAATTTGTGTTATTACTATATGCACAAAGTTTCATTATTGTGAGTACCCTCTAATAATTCTTTCAGTGAAATAAATAAGGCAGTGATTCTAGGGCATACATGCAGTGGATATAGGAGTATTGGGGCTATACGGGGGAAATAGGAGCATTAGGGTTATGCAAATAGAGGGACGTAAGAGAACTCAGGCATATAGGGGTAAATACATACATGGACTAATAGGAGCAATGAAGGCATAAATACATACAGGGGTAAATCAGAGTATTAGGGCCATACAAATATGGGGGAAATAGGAGCACTAGGAGCACACAGGTGTAATAGGAGCCAACGGGGGATGCAATCGCTCAGTGAAAAGGTAGTAAGCTGCACCTCCTGTCTACATTGCATTGTCTGGTTTGCAAAGAAAAGAGCTACATTAATAAATGTGAGTGCTATTGTCATAGGACTAAACCCTTTTCAGCTCTACAAGAGGTACAAGAATACTTAACCCCTCAGGGCCCTGCCAATCAGATCTAATTAGCAAAACTCTAAATAAAAGCTACTTACATGTGTGCCTCATACAGTTGCTGTTATTGTTGTAGTTATAACAATGTGATGATTCATAACTGGTAAGCATCAGAAGTGATGTGATGTCTGAGCACGTATTGCCTTGTGACACTCTGGTACCTACTTGCATCACTTGTGTTTCTAAGCAACCTGAGGTATTTGCTATCTACAGCATGCAAACTTTTCATTCAGTGCCGACAATCAAATTATCTACCATTTTATATAATACTTCATGTAAATTACAAATGGCTGTCCATGTGTCTTCAGACGTGATTCAATGCGGCGACTCCACCAGTTNTGCAAGTGCGACTTATTTCCTCGCCCCTTTTCTTAGCCCTGCTAATCTATAGTGTAGTTTACACCATGTCCATNGTGTAAGCTGTGTGTTGCAGCCTTGAAGCAGGTAGTGTCCTATGGATAATTACCTGCTTCATTAAGTAAAAATGTATTAAAAATATACAAAAAAAAAACCAGGGAGTGTATTTTTTTTATATTATAAAATTTAAGGGACCTGGTGTCCAAAAAGTCTGAACCAGGTCCTACATGACTAGTTTACGTTTATAGCAAGCACTGCTGTTTTTCCTCGGAAAACATATGTTGCATTTTACCATAATTCATTTTTTCACTGTAATATTAATAATGTGATTTATACATTAATCATATTAATCATATTATTATCATATTATTTAATAAAGTAATACTGTTAGAATTACATCAACCTGCATAATTGTATTTACATTTTGAATGTATGGCTTTGGTACTTTTATGCAGTATAGAAAACTAAATACATTTTCATTTCAGTACACATGCTTTTTTTGTCCCTCTCGTTCTTGCTGTCATCCTGAACACCTCATCTCACCCCTGCCTCTAAGACTTCTCCTGTGCTGCCCCTTCCTCATCTGGAACTACTTCTTCTGTTTCGCTCTTTCACACTACAAAACTTCAATAGGGGCTTTAAAACAGACTTCTTTATGAATACCTACTCGTTCTCGTTTTACAACCTGTTTCCTTATTTGTAATATTGAGTTCAGGTTGTAACGTTTTCATTATGCATTTTGTAGTGTATAATGGTGCAGAAATGATTGAACAAGGAGACAGCTTTTCATGTATATGGATTTTTACAGGAAAAACAGAACAATTTGGCATACAACCAGAAACAACAATTCCAAAGGTTGACATGGTGAAATACAAAAAAACCCCTCTTCAAGTACATATATCATGTGACAGGAGAAAAATGAGGAGAGTAAAGCACAATTAGGTTAAGGCGACCCCTGCAGCAAGATTAAGCATAGGCACACCCAACAAGAGGAGGAAAGAAAGAGGGGAACAGGAAGGGAAGAAAGAGAGAGAAAGGGAAAGGAGGATACTCATATGCATACAGCCACAGTCAAAGCTTCAACCAGGGTGGGGGGGGCACGTAGCACATTGTATACCAAACAGGGAGATAGAGTCAACAAAGGCCGTTACGGTAGCGTAGCAGGTACCAACTAGTAGATTCATAGAGCTTAAGTATGTGCGACCTCTGATCAAGTGGTAAGTATTCAATAAATGTAACATTTAGCGTAGAAACGAGATATGCTGTTCTCCACATTGGGAAGGAGGGCTTGTCTCTCCAAATACAGCGTTTCCAAAAGGAATGAAGAACAGCGGCTAGAGAAGGGGGAGCAGGTTAAATCCATTGCTTCAGGAGAACCCTTTTCACCACCGTCACTACAACCGTCAGGAGGGGTATAGCCCGTCTAACTCCTGTCAGCTCCTCACAAGCCTCCAAAGTTAGCCCACAGAACGGCGGGAAGGTCCCTGGGAAGAAGTAAATGGAGCATAGCTCTCTTAAAATTCAGGATTTTAACCCAGAACACCTGGATCCTACTGCAGTCCCATAGTGTGGCACTTGGGACACCGGCCTGTCTCCTCCTGTGGAAGCGTATATGGCATGGGCGACGGAGCAGAGAGGCTAACAAAGTGTCCGGGGGGGGCTGGTGCTGGCGGTGCGGGGACAGACAGACAGGCAGATACTTGTTGCGTATAATGGCGAGCCTGCATATACATAAAAAAAAAATGGGTAGGGGGCAGAGTGTACCTTGCCTGCAGTGCTTGAAATTAATACGGATAGCCCCCAAGGGTCGAAGACGTCCAGATGGACCATGTATATGGATTTTAGTTAACAAAGAGATAAGATAATAGGGATATTGATGAAATAAATATGTCTATTTCAATAGTTGCATACTTTAGGACTTTGAATGCCGCCTGAGAATACTTTTCTAAGAGTACATGCTCTTTAAAGAGAGGCGAAAGCAATACTGTTCATCTGAGCTGCTGTACAGAGCACTGTCATATGCCGTTTGTTTAAACCACAAAGACAGGCAAGAACAGTATGATGCAATGACAGCAATTAGCATAGTAATAGACTGTTGACAAAAGCCTTAATCTGCGCAGGAGAGAGTGCTACGTGGCTTTGTTTGGTTTATTAACATCTACACGCACTGTTATATTAACAATATTATTAACCCACTTAAATGTACCGGATAAAAGTTTTATATTATTTCTTCTCTCCTGCCTTCCTGTCCATGCACCAGATATACTATTCAGTGGTGGGATGAAAGTCCAAGACCATTATAAAATACAAGTAGGAATTTCAGATAAATCAGAAACTATAAAAAAAATCTGTTACTGGTACTGGTTTTAAGACTTGGGCTAGGAAATATAATCTCTCAACTCTAATACAGTTTGCAACTAATAAGATTTAACCCCTGCAATTCGAAATGGTTTTGGCACCCACTCGTAATTTTAATAGTACGGAAGTCTAGATCCAGCACAGAGAGATGGAAACACCAATCTCAGTGGTGCAAAGGATAATTTTATAAATAATAAGAAAGTCACTATTATACCTACCCCACATCCCTCCAAATCCTAAAAATATGTTGTCACAATTTGTAGTCATCATCCCTGTATAGATATGCCTACCACTTTCCATGTGTCAAAAAATATTTTATTTTTAAAGCATTGACTGGGTCAGTTGGCCATAGTGGTTAGCCTGTCTGTAGGCATAGTTGCACTTCCCAACTTCACCCCATTCAGAAAGGCTACAGCCTACACAATACTATTGTTATCCACGAGCAGTGTGGGTTAGAGCATTTGGATACCTATCTCATGTAGAGTTACCTCTGAAGTACTGGCTGACGAAATAAACGGATTTAATCCAGGAAAAGCCTTAGGCACAAATGATGACTTTAATTGTACAGATTTTAAATCCATCCTGCTTCCTTGTTTATGTAATTCATTTGCCACCATAATGAATGATATGGTTCAGCTGTCTCTAATATTAATACTTAGAATAACTCCATAAGGTACTTTTTGTTTTATGGTACTAAACAAACCCAGGGGTGGATTGGAATCCCATGCTCACCCGCTGCAGTCCCCATATTCAGGCAACCATGTCCGCCGCCAGGATCACCCGGCCCTTGACTCATGAAGTCCCGGGCGGTCGGGCCCCCCACATAACACTAGAACGCTGTGACATCACAACATCACCACTGGAGGCTGTCGGGACTTTAGGATGCAGTGGCGTGGCGCCTTGTGCAGCAAGACCATTGTTTAGAGCCGATATCAGGACATTTTCCCAGCCACCCCCTACTGGCCGCGATAATCGCTATAGCATGTAGACAGCTTTGCCATAGACAATGAGGGAAAGAGGAGGGTTGGAAAAAGGGCCTAATTATTCTTATTTAATAAGGGGCCCATGGGTCCCTTATTAGAGTCTTTGCAATTTAGTTAACATTAGAAATGAGAAATAGCAATTAGAACTAATTTGTATACATTTGTATAACAATTTCACTTTCTTTGGGGTTAAATATGATAAATATTGATAAATAATAAATAACTGCAAAAGGAGATTGTACTTTTGCAGACTAGTATTTATATAGTCACCTGGCTTATCTTCTCTGGACACAGAGGATCATCAGCGCATTTTGTTCCTTGGCTCCCCAAGAATGCTCACAGAACAATTCTGGCAGGTTCAACACAATTCTGGCAGGTTCTTGCTCTCCCATTAAACCATTTTGAAAAGACATACAATAGAGTTTTTGATCCCCATATACACTTTCTTTTACCTTAGTTCTCCATGCCATTTAGGAGCCTGTAGGCTCTCAACACAGGGGGCACACCCAACGTTATCAAGGTCATTTCATGGCTCAGTTAACCTAGCCCTATCTGGAATACCCTTCACTGTTGCTTTCAGCCCATCCCCCAGTGTTTCTAACCTAACTCTAGTGACATATTTCCATACAGTAGATGAGCGGAAAAGCCTCCTCCTCTTCTCATTGGTGAAAATGACAGCTGTTCAGTCCTTTTTTCATTTACAGATGAGAAAAGGTAAAGGCTTCTCTTCTCATCTATCCACCAGCGACAGTGTGAGTGTGGCAGAAGAGTGTTCTGATTGCATAGATGGTATTCATTAGCTGGGCATCCATTGGCTACATATCTCACATTAGTGACTCTTTTTGGATAAATAGGGATACTTTTAAAACCAACAATTTTTCTATAGTAGTCACTAGTCCCCTCAATACAAAAAGTATTGCTTCAGAATTTATTTCTACGTTTTGTCAACAAATCTGCACAATTATGTTCCTAGGACAAGCCAGAGAGGCCAATAGATGTCCAGGTTTGTTTTGTAAATTACAGAAAGTCTTCTCAGAGTCACAGAGCCAGTTTATGCTCCCCCCAATATTCTACACGTACAACATATTCTAGCAATTTCGAAGTTAGACATTCCCAAACCTTTTCTGACTGTGCTAGGTATCTAGGAAATCACCAGGTGGGGTACAGCTCTGTAGGGATGGGGATGTTCAAACTTTGTGGTTGGTGCATGGTCTGATATTTTAGTTCATGAATGTCAGAGAATTGTAGTCACACAAACAGGTTCTCAGAAATTAGGACACAATCAATGTGTGATATCAGTTGAAATACCATCTTTTCTTTATGTTTTTATGTCCTCCAAGGGTCAAGAATTTGAAAACAAGGCTTTTATAGAGATTAACACTCTCCAAACCTGGATATCCCATGTCTTATGTCCAAAAGGTTGTTGACTAAATTAAGTCTCTGCCCATTAATATATGTGGCCATTTGTCCTTCTAGTAATAGAAATTAATTCTATCCTACCCTATACTTAATGTTTCCATGTTTGTTTGCTTTACATTTACAAAACACCACAAGTATTTCAACTGTTAAGAGTATGAATATTCCTAGTCCAGTGGTTTCCAAACTCTCCGTTCGAAGTACCCCCAGTATCTCCTATTCATAGCCAAATCTGCTACACAGAAATTCAGAGACACTAAACTCAGGACACAACAAAATGCATTTTGTAAATTTTATTTTTAGTACGTTAAGAATTTGTACAAATTAATCCATATTCTTGAATTTCAATCAAAAAGTTTCACTTTGTTGACAGCCAGTTATGTCTGGAATCAGAAAATCACTGCACTATAAAATAAAGTTGTTATGAAAACGTTATACATTTCAACATAGAATGTTCTTTTGTTTATCCTCAAGGTAATTCATTCTTGGCACTGTTTCTAAAGCAGCTTGCCGTATCCCTAAAAGCATGCAGGGAAGGAAGCGGAGAAAGTAGGGACAGCAGAGGCCAGTAACACTTAAATCCAACCTCCTGCATGAAGTCTCAAACCTGCTCTTTCCTTTCATGAACAAGTTAGGAGACTGAACAGTGGAAAATCTAAAGATAACTACGCAGGAAGGATCAGATTTATAGAAAAGATGTATTTTATTTTATTTTTTTCAACTATTAGGTTATAGACACACAACTTGAAGCGCTTACAGTTGCAGAAGACTTTACATTAGATTTGCACTCTTATAAAGCAAGAAGAAATGGTCTTTCAATTCAAATGCAAAAAATAAAATCTATAAATAAAGTTTATCAATACTTTTTGTTCAGGGGTGGACACAGATTAAGACTGCATCATTGAGATCTTCATCATCAGATTAGATACTTCATCCTGGCAAGCGGACAATGTTGGGACGCAAATTAAGTCATAGAAATGTGGTTGTACAAAAAACTTAATCTCAGACTTTTATCCAGTACGTAATCACTGCTAGTTTCTTCATGGGGTAGCAACTTTGGTGAGTAAATAGAAGACTTGGCAGAATGTGGGAATATAGACACAGGTGTAATAAGTCAGGCACACACACAAGAAGGAGAGCCTGAACTTGCCCATTCATTTTTCAGGCTTTACCACATTCTTAGTTTAAGGAATGTTAGTGAAAACGTTGAAGCACAACTAGTAGAGCAACAGGTCATTCCTGAAACGCAATATTCATTCCTTAAACGGCTGTGGTACTGCTGGGGAAAAACTTATTTGCCTGGCAGGTAATCTTCTAGGTTATTTGTAGTGGAATTAAAAAAAAAAAAAAAAAACCCAGAACCCCCTCTCTCCAACTCCAGTGTATTCACTATATCAAAAAGTGAAAAGCTTAAGACAACAAAGCAGGAACAGAAGAAGCTTTCAATGACATATTAGTGATGCACAAATCATTTACACTCAAGAAAGTAACAAGGTGTATGGTCAGGCTAAGATTTTAGACTTCCATTTGGGATCTTTAATAAACATTTGTGCATCACAATAAAATGACAATACCGTAAAACAAAAACGTTAATGAGATCAAACACACAAAGGATTGGAGGAGGGGGAACAAAAAAAAATTACCCCAAAAAGAAAAGCGTCTAATTTTACCATGGAGAACAAAAGGTAATTAAAGGAAGAAAGAATAGAAGAAAATAACAAAAAAAAACAACAATATCCGCGCTGCTTGATGTCCAATTTACTTTCTCTCTTTTTTCTTCTCCTAAAAGAAAGAAAAAAAAACACAGTGATATGGACTCTCCATACTGTAGCCAAGTGGGTTATATAAACACTGGACAACATAAAAGTTTCTGAATTATATTGCAATGAGGTCCCAATGCCACCAATTCATGGGAAGTGTATGATCATTATGTGTCTAGAATTTTTTCTTAACCTTTTCAGAAACACAAAATGTTTGAACTTATGACAAAGTATTGTTCAATTACTGCTCTCAGAATAAATTCAAAAGGCAGAATACTAGAGGTGTAGATTTACTAATAGGGGGTTATTTATATCAAATGTAAAATATACCTTCTCATTCATAGCCAGGATTATCATGAGCTTCCTGAAGATGGTGATGAAATCCAGAAAGAGGTCTACACAATGCCTTCAGTAAGAAAGAAAACACACTTAGTAAGCATTAACTCAAATTTATCATTAAGGAAATGGTATTCTAAAGCAAACAGCTTGCTCTTACATTATAGGAGAACAATAGACAAATGTATTTCCAAAATCACTACCAAATACGCAATAAAAAGTATGAACAGCTAAGCAACTACACAAAATGCTTACAGTATGTATGCAGCCAGAATGAAAAGACAGATTTTATTGGACAGGTTTGATTTGAAAATTGATACAACTTATACAATTGATCTTATATATTCAAACCACACAATCTTTTCCCAAAGTCCTGCCCTTTTACGGGGCATGAATCTGGACAGTCCTGTCTAAATCGGGATGTGATATGATCCAAATACATCCAGTGGAAGGCCCATAACAGGTTCCCTGTGTCAACGTTCTGTCCTTCTGTACACCAGCGGGAAATCCAACAGGGACCCTAAACTGCTAGACTAAAGTTGGGCTTAAAGGTCATTGGAACGGTCCCCAATCAGCTAAGAAACCCTAAAATCTATTGATTTGAAACGAATGTTGGTCATTTTGGACATTTTATTTTTTACCCCTTCTTGCCCCCCCATGCTGATGGGGGTTGAACTTGGACTTGAATCGCACTTTTCATCTCAATGACACCAAAAACTATGGGTGCAATACTCATATAGGTCAATTCAAATTTTATAATAGGGGTGTCTTACCCNCACATTATTTTTATTCAGATTGTGTAGAAATATTTGCTAACATTTAAATCACTCTCGAGACCTAACGTGTTTCCGTTTCAAAAAGTATTTAATAGAGCTATTTACATAATGTGATACTGATACTGAACTGATAATTCAAACACATGAAGGGGTTTTTCATTTTGAAATGGAAGCACGTTTGTAAAGTCTAGAGTGTAGAGTGTTGGCAAATAAAAAGTGCAGTTTAATCTATTTGAGACACTTTTTTTTAATCAACTTTTATTGGAGCACAATAGAAGTAAATACAAAAGGAACAAGTAGTGCACATACATGAAGAAATATATCAATAACAGACAGCTTGATAAGTACCAGTAACGACAGAGTCAGTGCTGCACATGAAAGGGAACGAAAAAAAGTGACTACGAACTGATTACAATAGGGCCGGTTCATTAGGGTCTATGGTCAACCGGGGGATAGGTGGGTGACCTCTCAACACTTGAGTGTCATATCAGGCAGTAGCACAAAAGCAAGAATGAATGAGAACTTGCTGGGAATGAGGGAGTGTGAGAATACATTTGTTATTTGAGACACTTCTATCATGTATTTATTTTAATAGTTCATACTCACCACACATAATCCTTGTCACCATTCTCCACTTTTTCAATAATAAGCTGAGTGTCAAATAAGACGAAGCCACACATAACCAGCAGTCCAAGGTACAGGTTTGCCTGAAAGATAAATAATGGAATGTGTTTATAAAGTACACAGCATACATTTAAGCATAATCTACTACATATATCTTCATTGCAAACATTTATCTTTTAAGAAAAGTTTAATGTCAGATAAGAAAATTGTTCTACTATGGCGCTTTTACTCAAGAAGTTTAAAGGTTTTGTTCCTTTTAACAAAGTTAGATGGGGACAAATTTCATGTCCCCAATTCAGTCCCGGTATTTACTCCATGTACATTCAAAGACAACAACAGACAGATGAATTTTTTTGCCTAATACATAATGGTGTGACAATGTAAGAATACAGAAAAACAATATGCCCTAAGATAAATGTAAACATACTAGCCTACAGCTTTAGCTCCCCTCCATTCAGTAACTTACTTTATAAAGAAATCCGAATCCAGAAAACAAGTTCATCAATATAAGGACACTCAGACTGGCTGACAGTATACCTGGGGAAAAATAACATGTTGTAACCATCAAAGGATTAACAACAACAGTTTAACTATATCAGTTCAAGACTTACTTTCAATAAAAATGCTTGTTAAAAAAAAAAAAAAAAAAA
>JABWIB010006213.1:0-19202 GCA_016617825.1 Platyplectrum ornatum
GGGATCCATTTTTTTGGAGGAGGGTTTTTTTCTCGGGAAGGTACCAATACAGGACCTAAAGAATTGGAAGTGTAAGTAGTGAGAGGGTGGAGTGATTTTCCCCTTGGAAGTGTGTAATCATTGAATCTCTTGATTGAAGGATATCTAGAAAAATCACAGTGGAGAGAGATAGGAGGAAGAGACTGAGAGAGTGTCAAGCAGGCGGAGGATGGTGATCGTCGGACGGCATATCTGTGAGGACTCAGACCTACGATATCCCCAGTGTAAGTGGATATTGCGTCTATGATCTCTTTGCTGTGTATATCTATCTGAAAAGACTCTTCTTTCCCCAATATCTTTTCCTAACTGAGGATGGTCTAAGAAGCCTTGGGATAAAGAGCTGAAGAATACTATTTATACCATCGCTCCATTCCCGACTAACAGTGGGGGAACAGAAGGAAGGTACCCCATTGAGACTGTTTGGACATTTTCTTTGAACTTTTTTGTGATATTTTGTACTTTGTATAGTGCTATCGTGCACTGTAACAACATTTTTTCAAAACACAAACAAACAAAAGAAAAATCCCTCATATTCCAGATGCTTCATTTTTATGGGTGATCTCATTATATAGTNAATACATTTTATATTTCTTGCATATTTATGAATTGTGACAGATTAAGTGTCTGCAACTCTGTAGATGAATGCCTCCAGATATTTCAATCATGTATGTTATATAAGTTTACATTGTGGTTTTTCATGATTGCATAACATGGACTGTTAAATTAGTTTGACCTACGGGACAAATGTGTTCAGTGCNCGGTAATACTTTAGGCAGTGACGTCACTAGGGTTGGTGTCACCTGGTACTGCAACTCATGGCATCACCGCTCATGTAGATTTTTCTACTGTTTCTCATAAATCATAATTTCTGTANAGTACAATATAATAGCAATAGTACATATAGAATAGCAAAATGAAAATGACTTTATTCAATTAAATGACATTTTTAAATTACAATATAATATGAACATCCAAAAGTATTTATAGTTACATAGTTTAAAGTTTCTAAATTATGTGTCCCAATTGTATGTCTCTAGATACCCTGCTATTATCTCCAGCTTTCCCTTTTTCCCTCTTGTATTTTTGACAGCCTCTATACACTCACTTNACTGTTGTCCTGATTATATTCTTNTTGTTGTTGTTGTTCTTCTCTCCTCCATTGTGCCTTGCTTATTGAATGACGCCAGTGGCACTCTGATAGAAGGGAGCTCTAACACTCGCTGACAATGTGCTGAGCCAGCCATACACTGTGTCTGTGCGTTGCTTAAACAGTATTTTTTATTTTATCTTTCATTTTTAATTCCCTAAATTAGATGATGGAGTTGAGGTTCCTTCACCCCATTTGAAGAAGTCACCTCTTTACCCCCTGTGCCTCTGATTTTAGGGAGACAATATAGTTTGGTAATCAGACTAGGCGAGTAAAGTTGCCATTATTCTAAACTAGGCTAGTCAGTGTTTTTGCTTAATTTTGCAGAGGAGAAAAACCATAATATTGGCAGATTTTTCCATTTTCCCAAACCTAGCAGTCTCTGTTTATTACAATGGGCCTCTGTTTAGACAGGATCCAGACTTACTTTCTTACATACATTCTTACGTAAAGTTACGCAGGGAATTGCAGGGGAGGTAACACACAGTGTAACAGTAACACTGGTCAGTGTGTGCAATAAACAAAAATAAAGTATTCTTCCTGCAGGCAAACCCTAACATTCATTTTACCTCCCCTGCAATTCAACATGGTTTTACCCACTTGTAATTCTATGTTCGTGATTTCAATAGTACAGAAGTCTGGATCTGGTCAATCTGGCATCTGAAGGGTTTTTTTTAAAAAAATAATAAGGTGCGCAGATAAGGGTGCATACCAGGGGCAGGCTGTCAAATTTTGGCCTGGGGGGCAAGCCCACAGCAGTGGCCCATAAGTAACAGTCCATAAATTATATATATATATATATATATATATATATATATATATATATATATATATAATATATATATACTGATCGTCCGGCCTGCCCCTGGTGTATACACATAGTTTGCATGACGGAGCAGGAGGGGGTTATGCAAATAGTAAAATAAATGCTGACTTCAGCCCCTAAGTACTATCCAGATCTCCACATCCCCTTGCACGTAAGGGGAGTTTATAGGGGAAATCCACACTTTNGTCCAAGGAAACACATTACTGGAACATTTTGAATCTCTGGCCATTGGGGATTGATTGCGAATCTCACCTTAACTGTGGAGCAGCAGGTATCATTGGTATCCTACTGGAGAACCGTACCAAGAATTGTGCATTGGACCACTGTGAATTATNAATGGATGTCCAATGCATTCAAAATATGTGACATCACAATTTCTGGTAGCAAAGGAATTATTTGAATGATTTCTAATGAACACTTTTGAATGACATGTTAGTGGTTGCTGATACCTTTCTGTANTCTAACTTTTCTAGAATACAAATTTGTATATCAACCTTTGATAGCATTTCACAGGCAAATGGCAAATATATAATGTGTAATATATATTAAAATTGAATAATTATACTTGTAGCTTATAAATCAAAGTAGTGTGCTTTATTTTTCCAGAGGGTATTAACACTTAATTACATTTTAGTGCNTTTTTTATTTAAACTCAATTATGTAAATGTGTATTAGAAAAGCAGAAATTATTCAGTTGTACTTGAATAGTTTAGCTGAGCTGCACAATAAGATCACGGCAACTAAGCTTTTTGATTAGGAGAATGGATCCAGCAAAATAAATAAGTTTATTTTTTATGTAGCCATTATTCATTTATTACAGTAATTTGCTTTTTGAAGCTTACAAACAAGTGAATAACCAGGATTATTTTAACTTGAGCTGAAGAGATGTAGATGCAAGATTAACCATTTAATGTAAACTTTATTCCAGTGTGACATTGCTCTGCTTTCCTAGATTGAAAGTCATTCCCAATGGAAACAAATATCTGGTCACATATCATATCCTTATATCCTTATCCATCTGTTCCCAATGTTCCTGCTGAGCCTATGTATTTTCTCTCAGTGGTCCACATTAAGAATATTAGGGTCCTATGCGGAAAATAGATGGGCAATAAGGATGCACATTGGACTGGCAAATCTCTGAAGGTCTGAGATTATATCACCATAAGATGCTTAGCATTTCTGCATGTAAAATATAAACACCAATAGACTCACCAGGGCCGCCATCAGGGGGGGACAGCCAGGCCTACAGTCCCGGGCCCGGCTGTCCCTCCACCTCCCAGCAGTGGCCCGGCACCCTGCACTGGGCGCCGGCCACTGCCGGCAGCCGGCATTAAATCACATAGACGCCAGTATTGGCGTCTATGTGCGTTTAAATAGGCCCGACGGCCTCCCGCAGTGACGTTGTGACGTCACGACGTCCTGCCGATATAGGGGGCCCAGCCGTCCGGGACTTTGTGAGTCCTGGGCCCGGCCGATCATGAAGGCGACCCTGAGACTCACGGGGGTATATTTACTAAGCGGTGAGATTGCAGTGAGATTGGAAGGTGGGGAAGTGGCCCATAGAAAGTTGCTCTCAGTTTTATTTTACACACTGGAGAATGTGAAATCAAATATGATTGGTTGCTATGGGCAACATCCCCACTTTTCAATCTCACTGCAATCTCATATACCCCACTCTCTTTCTTGTGCACAGAAATGTTACTCTAACTTTAGCATACGCCGTATTCTTTTAGTTTGTTTTTGTTTGCTCTTAGTTTTTTCTTTTTCACATTAGTACATAAGGAATATTAGTATAAGGAATATTGGCATTGGCATTTAGATTGATTTAGTGGATTCCCCAGTTAGTGGTAACAATAGGGTGCACCAAACAAGACTTCAAAGCACCGATGGTATACCCATAATATGCAGTTTATGGGTATAGTTGTATTATATCTTAATATTTTAGATCTTGTTCAACTTAAAATGGCCTGTCCAGTGAAATTCAAATCACTACCAGTATTGCTGGCTGCCAAATCACTAATGATTTCATATTACTAACAATGCTGCATTTCAATCATTCAGACTGGTAGTGTGCAGGCAGCACCATGTGTCTTCTTCTCCCCTTCCCCTTCCCCTTCCACACATAGGTCTGAATACAGACTTTTGGGCATACTTTGTAAACGTGGCAATCTATAGTAGCGCACTCACTTCTTATGGGCAGACTTGGCAGCATTTACAGCGCCATAGTGTCTTGAGTCTTTGTGTGTCTTGTGTGAATCTGCTCCTACTCCTTCTGAGGTGAGCCAGGATACAGAGGTCTTCACCACCCCCATTTCACACAGCCCTACTGTAACATTAAACGTTCCCCCCCTGCTCACCTTGCTTATTTTAGATGGTTGAAGGAGAAGCAGCTTGTGAAAGTTAGGTGTAACGCAGATCTCTAGAAAGGCAGCCAGCATCCAGTTAACTGTATCAATATTGCAGCTACCGTAATAAATATCTAGGTTANGTGTGAGCAAAATAAAGTAGCTATTATTATTTTATGCAAACACAGGTGCTCCTTAAACCCATCCTTCCCCTTCTGAGATGAGCGACGATACAAATGCAAATCAGCTAGCAACTAGTGCTGCATTCAGGTTTTGTCAAAACAGACTCCCTTACATGCCCATTAGATACCTTTTCATTCCTGTTCTACACATTGTTTATACCGCAATGTGTGGTTAAAATGATTAATGTTTTTAATACAATGTTTANTAAATATTGTAATTGTATTGTCAGTGATAGGCAACCCTGAATCTTTGCAAACAGTAATATTTAAACNTATTCTATTCTATAATATAATAAGTATCATTTTGGAATATGTTGCTTTCTCTATTCTCTGTTATTCTGTTTTGCATACTTAGTGCAATGCAACTTTCAAAGAAACCAAAGTACATATCTCCACAGTTGGTGATTCCCAAATGATTTTTTTGTTTTCTTACAACTCAAGCGGAAGGAGCCATTTCCTTAGGCGTCCTTTACGTGTACAATAATCAATAAGGCAATTGCACTTCAACAAATGTTTACTTTTATTGTCTATAAAATATTTTTTATGGATAATATATTTCNCTTCATTTCGGGAATTCTCTTTGCAGTAAGGTCTGGCACAGTACAATGGGGGTTTCCTTGATTACAGTATAAATATTAGAATCCTGTCATTTTATGGTTCAGCTGGTTAAATACATGCCGCAAGTAAGATAAAGTAATAACAAGCAGTTGGCTTTTTGATTAATTGTTGTTACCATGGTTAACATTCCTAGTAGATGTCTTCCTTAAATAACGGCAATGTTTCAATCTCCAAAACTGCATAGCTGCACTGCGGGTGTAATCTCATGATTCTGCCTTCTCCCCTTAGCATACAGCCCCATGACTGTGAGCAGCTGGTCTATTTTTGGGACACTTCACTGAACATGTCTCCATTTCTCTACCATCCAAAAATATTTAGGATGTGTCTCTAGATACAATATTTTAAGGAGGACATTTTAAAACAACTATATATATATATATATATATATATATATATATACATATTTATATACATACACACCATATATATAACATATATATACCATTTATACAAATTCAGACTACTGCAAAATACGTATTTTCAACTCGCAGCAAGAAAGAAATTCAAACACATTTTTTGCAATCACAAAACTTCCAATACTTATTTGGATCCATTTGGATACAGTGGGTATCCAATATNGGATCTCCATTGCTGAGCACAAAGAAATCAAACGTGTGCAGACAGTCCAATAACAATTTCACTTACAGACAGAGAAAAAGATGTTTTCTATATCCAGGGTATTGTCTATGGAGAGCTATGAACATGGATCAAAAGCGGTATCCAGTGATTTAGTGATGTACATTTATTTCCTACCATTAGTACATTGTCGGATCAGCATGGGAAGTGCTGTCTGAACTTGGTAAACATTGGAATTCTATAAATATGAGTGCAAATTATATACACAATATACAATGATGGACATTATGCTTGATCAGACTGAACAAAATAATAGATTATCATAGTACAGCTAAAATAATGATAACATGATTTGATTATTTTATGTAAAGATGTCTTAGTTTTGCTTTGATTGATTTGACTAATGGTCAATGGTCAGTGGTGGTATGGAAATGTACAAGTGGCAGTTTCAAAACAAAGTGAATAATAAAAGTGAAATTACAGGGAATATTCCCAATAGGCCGGTGGTTTTGGAGGCCACTCTATGATCAGAGTATTGGGTGGTGGTCACTAAGATGATAATTGGATAGGATAGAGGTCACTAGGATGCTCTCTATGTTTAAGGCAGCTATACTGCTCACTGAATTGGGTGGTGGTCATTAGGATGCTGTCTATGTTGTATTGGGGTAAATTTCGTTATTGCATTATGAAATGTTGCATTAGATTGTAACTCTTTTACATAATTGACTAATTGACTATACATAACCCATCCATGTTATATTTGTACAGGGCTCTTATTAAGGTTCTATATTCAGTGGTAATCCTTTATTTAGCTCCATCTATAGTTGGTCCCACCAACATGTAGCCTCTTGCAGTTTTTTCCAGGGCCACTGAATTCTCAATTTATTTATTTATTTTTCCGCCCCTGGTTAAATCAGTGGGAGAGGTGATGGTACTCTATACCCCTTTATAACCTCCACTTTAAGCCTTGATCACTCCTGTTTATAGCGCCCCATACTGCGCACTTTGCTGGGGTTTGCATTCCAACCATCTTAATCCATAATAAACCAGGATACCCTTGGTCTCCCCCCAAAGCCTTACACCAGTTTGGATTCACTTCCCCTGCATGTGAAAAATAAATTATGCTTTGTCTCCTTTCATGGCCATTTTCCTGCCTCACCTTGAAATAGTGAATGCGGTCATTGATCAAAGTGTTTTAATATATTTGTGTTCATAGAGATGAATGCAGCTTTAGACAAAATATCCGTTCACTCTGGGAACAAAAATTGCTCAGAATTAAACGCAAAGTGACCCAGAGTAAGAGACAAGAGAGAGATTAAAAAAGATATATTATGCCATATGGCTGAGTTATTGCTACATCAGAGCTACTTAAAAATGTTTGAATATGATAACATTAACTCTGATTCATACGGTCACTAGTCTGTGGCTGTGTCATGCTCCAGTGATTCTCTGGTTTTGACTAATGGCTGCAGACTTGCAAATTGTAGTAAACAGTAGATACAGTAAACATATTTTTTACATTTCAAGGGAACGGAATTGGCTTGAAGACACACAGCACTTAATACCCACAATGCCCGTCGCAAAAGCGATTGCATTATCCTGCACAAAAAGGTCAGGGAAGGAATGAAGACAAAGAAATGTTACGAGGATATGAGCCTCAAGCAAAGAATTGTTTAGGGAGGGTGGGGAGTGTTTGCATGGGGCACAGATGCTATTAGGATAAATGCTTCAGACATTGTTTAAATGTTGGATGGCTCCATGTAGCCAGCCAGCATTTAATATCGATATTTAATAAAAGACTCACATGACTCATTAAAAAGTACTCAGAACACATTACTATGGCAAAATTCAATTATCCTTTTAATCAAAGAGAAGTCTTATCATATTGTTCACATAATGATGACTTTATTTACTTTCTGCAGGCAAGCTAGATCTTTGATTGTAAGACAAAGGGGATGTTGTACAACAGACAGAATATGAAACATATTTAAAGCAATACAAATTTAAATACTGCTTCTACTGCAATAGAGATACACACATTAATTAACTGTCTGGATTAAAAGAAATCGCCACTTTATGAAATAGCAAAGTAATGCGCAATTCCCTCATGGGGTCTAGACATTTAATCAGGGGTGGAATTGGAGGGGTATATGGGGGTATGCCATGCTCCAACTTCTACATTGACTTCATTGACTTCCAATGACTCCATTGACTTCCATTATGTTCAGTGTTTCCATACCGCCACTTCTTAATGTCCATACCCCCACTTCTAAATTTCCACTTCGACCACTGAAGTTAATAATTAATTGGTCAAGGCTTTCTGTGTCCCCTTTTTTGAAACTACAATATATGTTTAAAGCTAGAAATAATACATTAGTATTAGTACTACTAGTAATAGTAAAAGTGGAGGACTTTTTGAGACTGTCATTCTGATACCTATTCTGTTCTTATATAATACTGGTTAGTTCAGAAATAAATGCAGTTTTTGTGTTAAATAATGACATTTTTTGGCAATGAATACATCCTTTTTTTGAGGTTGGGACAGGTATATTTTTTAGTTCAAAGCTGACAAGTCATTCAGTAAATATCTATATCTTTCTTATCATTGTTTGTAGTACGAGATGCATTTACAGTGTGTTTTGCATACACTGTAATTACTGTAACATTGTGAAGTGTAAATTTAGAAGTGGAGGTATGGACACGTTAAAGAGACAATGTGGAAACCTAGACATGAATAGTAAATGCACAGTTAGAGGTTTTCATTTAAATCAATGGGAGCAGTAAAGGAATGTCATAGAACTGTACAGTGTTCCCGTGCGAGCACTGCGTGTTATACCATGCACTACTAAAACACTTTTTTATTTCTTTCATTTCCTTTCTCTGTCTGATAAGAACTAGGATGTAGTGTGTGTCTGGCTTTCATCTCCAGCAGACTTTCACTTTCAGCTAAGTCTGTGTCTAACAGATAATAAGGCTGCCGATGAGAGCGCACAGCAGGAGCAGGTAAGTGGAGGGCACAGGGCAAATACACAGCAAATACAGGTGCAGAATAGACAAACAAAAGTATAGTCAGAGAACAGCCACAGGTCCGGAGAAATGGCACTAAATTATAGGGAAAGCAGTATGTCAGGAAAAAGCAGAGAACAGATGTTTTCACAGCGCGTAACCCTTGATACAGCGAATGTCACTAGAAGAGGCTAATTTAAATAAGAAACCAAAATGAAATCAGCCATTTAGGTGATGGAAATGAATGTGTTTCAACTGTGGAAAGTAGCTTGTTAGAGGGATGTATCTGAATTAGGCAATAAGATTTATTTTTGTCTTGTGTTGAGTTGACTGTATTCATCTTAAAATATTATATTGTCAGTTTACCAGATTCAGATCTTTAGGCACTAATGACTTACTCAAGAGTGGGCAAAACCATGTTTAATTGCAGGGGAGGTAAGTTTCTCTCTGCATGCAAACAATAACATTAATTTTACTTCCACTGTATCAGAAAATGGACGACGAAGGACAAGTAAAATGATGCAATAGAGTAAATGGACCAGATTCAGACTTTAGACACTATTGACTTACAACTTACTCAACTTACAAAACCATGTTGAATAGCAGGGTTGGTAAAATGAATGTCAGTGTTTGCATGCAGGGAAAATACTTTATTTTTGCATTTTGCACACAAATACTGACCAGTGTTACTATAACATGGGCTAGAAAACATCATTTCTCAACTCTAATACTGTTTGCAACTAATGAAATTTAACTCCCCTGCAATTCAACATGGTTTTTCCCACTCTTCAGTAAGTCAATAGTGCCTAAAGTCTGACTCTGGTCCTTTATTTTTAGATTACTTTGGTTGGGTAGTGAAATAGCCTTTCATCTGATTTAAAGCTCAAACTAAATTGAATGTAAAATAGGGTTTAGGGGATTAAAAATGGGCATACTTAATGGGCCAAGGGGCTCTTGTCTGTTCTTGTTTGTTTCATGATGATGCATGCGAATAATGATAGCACTTTAATATAATATAAAATGTTATCTTTTAAAGCATCTGTCCTTTAACCATTCCAACTAAGACATAGCAATTCAACCTTTTTAATTATTTTTTATATTTCTAAGTAGGGAAATATAATAAATTTATGCACTGTATTGCTCTTCTGTGTATTGATCTGTAGAAAAATGACAAAGCACTCTTTAAAGTGTCATAAAAATTTTATTTTCATAATTTCTTTGTTACAATACTTTTCTAATGTGTCATTTATCTATCAATAACCAGGGAATTTGGAAAAATCTTGAACGCAAATAAAATTTGGCCTTTCATAAATCTATATATCTTGTTAATCACTTGCCAGAAGAAAAAGAAAATCAATGTAATGCTTTATTTGCAGAAATTTATAGTGAATTAAACTATTTTACTTTGTCAAACGAGAAACCTGTTTGACCTTGATTTCTTTTTTATTTTATTTTAATCTTAAGAAAGAAAACGTATTATCAATTTAACATATAAAAGCTAGGGCTAATAATTATACAATTGAACGTAAGTACTAGTGTCCTGGCATAGAATGGAGCCAGTATGCTCCCATGACATAATGGGGCGTATCCAGACTGTGGAAAACGCATTGTTGTCTGTAGTCTGGTTTTGGAAATGTGCCTTCAAAATAGAGTGCGCACATGGACAAATGGAAAAACGGGCAAATTCAGTTTAAAGGGTTACAAAGTAACTAGTGCTTACAGGGATCGCTAAACAAAAGTGCCCCCCCCCCTTTTTTCCTCCTTAGTGCAACCAAACGGTGGTCTTCAGATTAACAATATCAATTGGAAGGGAAAGAGAGGAAGAGGGGAACGAAAACCCAAAAGGTTTCCTTGTGAGACCTTGTGTATTTAAGGATGTCAAAAACAAGGGTAACAAATATTACTCACAATTACCCTCCTTAGGGTTTGTGCTTATCATAGTATCTGTGCTTGCCCTCCAATGGACCTCCGTATTTGGCCTCCGATGACTATTCTTTGATTAAACATTTTTGTTAAGTACTTATATTAGGGATATTTGTCACCAGCTTAAATTGTGTCTAGGGCACCAAATTGGCTAGGGCCAGCCCTGGCGGTATATACACAGTTCCTGCAGTGCTCACACCCCATTCACACAACTCTGTCCAGCTCTTGTCCCATTCACATATCCTCCTACGACTCACACCATATTCCCTTCTATTTGACTCTCATGACAATTCCTAATCCTTATCTGTGTTAAGCTGATGTTCTCTGTGTCTCGTATCCTAGTTGGTACAGGGAAAGTTAAAAAATGGGTTGCATCACAGCAAGGGTGGTGGTGGGTAGAATGGAAGTATGGTCATGTGATTGCTATATGCCAGCACATTCTATGAATTTGATATCTGGAATGGACCTTTAAAAAAGGAAAATAAATCAAAAACAAGCAGTCAAAAGTTAAATTGGGATAAAGGGGACATACAGGGTGGGTTAGGAGCACAGAGGGCATAAGGGGTAAATATGAAGAATCAGGGTATACATTCAAGAAGAAATAGGGTCTATAACACTGAAAAAAAGTGCCATCTAATCTCCAACAGTTGTTTTGGTGCAATGTATATCCAAAGGGCACCCTGTTTTCTGTGGGCCATGCAGACCTATGGGACAATTCTATGGGACCATTCTTTATTTGCCTCTGTGTAGTATCTTGCACTATTTTGATTGCAGCTTGGGCTTACCTTGTATTTTACAAAAATGTGCATATATTATGAGAGAAAGAAATACTATAATATAATAATGGATAAACTAACCCCATGGTTTAAACAAACTCACTAAGCAGGGAGATTGAAAATTGGAGATGTTGCCCATAGCAACCAATCAGATTCAAGCTCACATTTTAATTTTACATATTGGAGAATGCAAGCTTGGATCTGATTGGTTGCATCAGGGCAACATCCCCACCCATCTCCCAGTAATTTCCCTGCTTAGTAAATTTAGGCCCATATGTCTAAAACTTGCCTTGCTCAATAGTCACTTGTACAAAACATGTAGCATTAATGTAGCAATTAATTTTTAAATTATGAATAATAACTTTTAATAATTGGGCAATACCAAGCGAAGGAACAAAATTNTAATCCTGTCCTAAGCTAACCCCTGGAACTGTTTACATTTTAAATAGTGCCATATAGTATTAGCATTGTCATACACGGTTTGTAAAATGTATTTGGTCTTTGATTTACTTGCAGAATGTGCTATGAATCTGCTTGAGTAATACATGAGGGCAAACAAGTATGTTTTGAAAAGTTCTTATTACATTTTCTTTTCCAATTTCTTTTTCAATTATTTTTCAATTAAACTTGGTGTCAGCATCTGTCAACGGGTCCTGGTCACTATCCAAGTGCCAGAATTTCCTGTAGTTCACCAAGGAAATATATAGGTTATGGCCATACTTTAGATGCTGTTATTCTGCATCCACTAGCCAGGTTTTGCATGCAAAAAAGTGTAATTTATTTAAGCATCGTATGCAGGTATAAGTAATCTGTAATACATGCACAAGTCATTACGGACAGTCCATAATTCTGCCTGGCCAACTTAGAATCGCATATGTTCTCTTTTCTGCATTATTATAAATTAAAATATGTATATGAGCGTGCCTCAGCGTTAAAAGTGATCCATTTCTATGCTGTACAAGAGGACAAACACAATAGAACAGGGGCAGGTTGGAAATTTTTAGCATGGGGACAAGCTTCTCATAGGAAGAAACCGTAACTTAACGTGTTACCGTGCAGTTTCCCTACAGCTTCTATGCAGTGAATGGCTGTCAGCACTCTAGCCATCCACCAATAAGGCTGCGGTTTGGTGGTCGGATTGTAGGTAGAATAGAATAGCTATCAGTATACTGACTGGTGGATAGCCCCAGCTATTACTGTCTGGCTGCCAGCTAGAAGGCAGGTTCAGAATGCACAGTAATATACAATCAGAGTGACCACGAACTTAGTTTACCACTAGTTTTTCGTCTGTTTTCACCTCTTGAAACACAAGGGGCTCAGGAATGTGGTGCACTGTGTGCAGGTGTGCACAACTCCATATAACAGGGTTCCGGCTCTCCAGGAATTTCCAGTAGACTGGCAAAATTTAGGGAGTGCTCCCAAAATCCCTGGAAACTAGGCAAACCTCTCAGTCTTGAATTAGTTTAAACGTGTGGGATNGAATTTTGTGATGTCCCAAAAATATTTTTTTTTACGTCAAGTCCTGCAACCCATCCAAATTTTACTTTCTAACTTCTTTGCTTTCCTGGAAAGGCAGAAAGTATAGGTTGGCAACCCTGCTTTATAATGACATTTTAAGAAATATTAAATAATATCAATTCTCCAGCATTGAAAGTAATGCTTGACTACAATGTACTATAGGTTTGTATGGATCATTTTGTTATCTTTTTATTCCTTTACTTTTTCAAGTGTTTCGCTTACGTCTATATTGTTCTTGTTATGAATTTTTTTATGTGTTTGAACATTATTAAAAAATCTTTTACTTCTCAGGAAAGGTGACAATTTTCTCTTTGTTTCAATTTACCCAAGAAATAAATAATTTCAATGACTTATAACTAACTACTGCAATTTGTAAGATTTAAAATGTTTAATGTGTTTTGATTTTACAAATTGCAAATGAAACATGCTTTTCCAAAAGCAAAATTTCATATAGGAACATAATATTACAAGGAAAACAAACAATGGGATATCTTTGTATCCTCTTGTTGGGGAACAGGATCCAGTATCCTGGTTCCCAATTCCTACAATTTCGGTCTCAGAAACAGGCTTGCTGTGAACATGTTTACACCTGGGTAAAGAATCCAGGAGCTAACTTATATACTTATAGTTGTGAGAACAATTATCACTCTATTTATGTTTTCATAGGTTAGGTTTATTCCATCTCCCCCTTCATGGATGTTTTCTGTGATCTGGATATGTATTTATGTTTTTCTGATTTGGCACTGGTTGGATGAACTGCCAATCCAGGATGGGCTATGATAAAAGTATCCATTTCATTTTAGCGCACCACCTTGAGAAAGATACTGTAGCATCGAAACGTGTTGGTGGTTAGTGTGCGGCAGGTCGGCGAGTCCCCATCTTAGTATAGCCATCAGCCCCTTTCTTTTTTATATCGGTGAACTGAGTTTATTTGTTATCTTGTGTGTGGGTTCCCTACATATTTTGCTCATTTTTATATCAATAAAGTATACGTTTCCACTTTTATGGTGGTAGTCCCTATTGTTAGAGGCCAGGAGCTCTGCAACATTAGCCTAGTGTATCCAGCTAAGTATAGGACCCAATGGAAAATGAAAACTTTACCGGAGTAAAACCTACAGCAATCACAAGGAGAGAGCTTGGAGGTTTCAGTGATACGCCTACACACAAGCTTACAGATTGTAAGTGTTATCCCAGTGTGTCACTATAAAGAATTAGATACTCTGCACTATTACCTATTTTTCTTCTTACCTTTACATTATCTTATTCCTGGCACTCGAGGTGATATCGGAGCAAGCAGGAGAGATAATCGGGGCAAAACCGGCACATCGAGAGGACAGAAGGAGAAAGATACTGATATATGCTATAATACATGTGGTTATATTGTGATTACTTAAAATACACACAAAAACCATATAGGTCTCTCAAACCATAAATGGTTGAAAGTGATACTTCAACATAAACGACCTCATTAATAATCAAATATACACAAAACAGAGCCTTCAGTCCACCGACAACCCCAATGGGACTGAAGTGAAGTATCTAGGTCAATTATATAGTTAAAATGTAACTTTTAATAAATCTATATCTAAAATGGTGGTATAAATTGCAGAACACCAAAAAATATCAAAGAGTATATAAAATAGCCATCCCTTACATAGTACTATATATAATGAGGTAGGATAAGATCAGATCGATACAGGGATAATGCCCTAATCCATCCCTATTTCTAGTATGATGGGGCTCTACTGCATTCCCTTCCTCAAACACAGGGTACCGCTCTAAAAGGTAGCGACCCTTTACCGGAACAGGAGTCCCTAGTTAAACTACCTGTCCCTTTTAAAGCCCTAAAAAAGCGTTATGGAAAAAACAATATAATCCAAACAACCAAATACTAAATTATCTCCCAACAATGAACATGCTCCTGTTTCTGCTCCAGTCTGGAGCTCTTCAGGGGATGTATGTATCAAAGTTATTATAATTCCACAACCAACTTAGGTATTTCACCACAGGCATATATATTTAGCGCCAAATCAAACTTATTCGACAACCAGCCTAGATATTTTACCGCAGGCTTACAAATTTAGCACCAAAACACACTTCTCAAAGCGCTATAACTGATAAGTACTTAGCTTAAACTCCCAGTTTCAATAACAGTTTGTGGGGGTTTGGAATTCATCCACCTCCTGTTCATCCGGTCCGCTTCGGTTGTGCAAAGCACCCACTGTAAGGGTAGGGGAACGGCACGTATGGTGTCTGCATCCCTGTCTGATTTTCATGCAGACCGTCAGTATTTTGCACTTTACACTGCAGGAGGCACAACGTGTGCCAGTTTGTGCTCCCTTCTGGATCAGGGCCTATATTTTGGCCATTATGTACATTCTGTATAAGCTATTTCCTAAGACTATACAGTTTTGACTTATTAAACATGTTTTTACCTAAGTAGAATAGACTTTAGGTTTTAAAGTTTAACTATAATTATTTAAGTTAAATTCTACTATTGGTTCTGAAACAGCTTTATAAAACTAAGATTCAATTACTGATGAAGAGTCAAGTTACTATCTTATATGTTAGGGCTCAACAGCAGCTTGCCGCACAGAACACAAAGAACATTTGGCCAAATGAATTGTGTAATTTTACGTTGAAGATTACACTTCTCTGTAATTGAATGTCACATCTGCCAGCATTCACATTCGTTTTCATTTGATAAAAAAACAAACAAAAAAAAACAAATGGCAATTACATTTATATGACATTATTTTAATCGGTTAAACTTTTTTTTACTTTAAAGAATTTGTCTTTATTCAGAAGTAACTATATAAAACAATATACATTTAAATGAGACTTTATTGACTGATTTGTATAAGCTAACGGAAACGTATCTCGACAGAGCCATATTTAAAAATACAGTTTATTCAGAGGATTGAGAATTGTTATGAAGAAATGTGGACGGCTATAAATTATTGGAAACAAATCAACCAGATAACACATCATCACTTGTTTCATGTAGCCATGGATCCACAGCTCTGAATATCACAAGTGAGAATAGGAAGTATATGAGTTCCAAGTGAACAGAGCTTATGAATTACAGTACATATTTTCAACAGTTTTTGAGCAATTGCTACAAGAAATATTGTGTTTGCTGTAAGTTGTAGTTAGATTATATTGACATTGACACTGAATATATACTGTACAGGATGCATTTCCTTTTCGAATGTCCCAATTTTAATATTGGTACAGCTGACAGTTAAATGCCGGCCTGTATCTATTTTGGCCTGTATCTATTTTGGCAGAAAGTAAATTTACGAATGGAGTAGTATACCAAAAGGCATGCTACGTCCATTCATAACGCAGACTGCTCCAACAGCTGTCAGTAGTGCAGGGTAAACTGAGGGTTAGGCATTGGTGAGGGGAAGGTTAGGATTAGGCAGCAGGAAATGAAGGGTTAGGGCCACGGTTGCAGAGAGGTAAGTATGGGGTATTTTAATTTTATTTTTTACCTTTTTATTGTGGCCACAGATAGACTAAACGATTTGTAGCCAAATCGGGCTAAAATCATTGAAGTGGATGGCCCGCTTAAGTATATGACCCTAGCAAAGATCTTTTTGAAGTGCCTAGAGAAAATAGCATGTATACAGGGTTGGATTGACCCTAAATCTCACAGGCCAGTAGCATTGCAGGCCGCTTTAGCAGCCCCTAAGAAATGTAGTAAGGGTGGTCACTAAGATGTTGTCTGTATAGGTCAGAGGTCAGTATTATGTTCACTGAGTAGTATTTGATGGTAGCTATAATGTTTTCTGAATTGGGGGTAGTGATTCGGGTATTTTCTGAATTGGATAACTATAAATCTTTTTATTGTATTGTGAAATGTTGTATTAGTTTGTAACTCTTACTTAATTGGCTCTAAATAACACATCTACATTATATATAAAGGGCTTTGATAAAGGTTTTAATTCTTTGCTAATCCTGCTCACTTTATTTAGCCCTGTAGGTCTCACCTACAAGTGGCCTCTTGCACATTATTTTTCAGGTTCACTTTGACTGTCACAATCTTCCTCTGCATGTATAATTAACATGCTTTCCTGCCAGCCTGTCAGTGTATGAGGTGCTACAACTCTGTGTCCATCTTCCTCTAAATTCATTGACTCTCACTTTTTACCTTCATCTTTTTTCTTTTTTATTTTATTCAACCAACTGATATACAAACTACATAGATCTCCTGTTCAACTTGACAATGACATGGGCATGTCTCAGTAAAAGTGGGTGGCACTGAGAAATTGTTCAGTTTGACTGGCCACCTCCCACTGAACTTGAAAATCTATGTGGTTTGTTCCCAACTTCTACAAACTAAACAGATTTCTGACTGCTGAACGCCTCACCTTCCTACAGGCAGGCAAAAGACTGAAAAACTTTCTTTCTAACGATAAACAGAACTATTTATTAATGGGTAAAATGCAGAGATATTAGAGTATTTCTCCATCATTACACCATCTTCTCAATGGGAGCAGAGAGGGGGCTTTTAAAAGCTTTAAGTAATGTTGTCTCTGGGAAATATTGTTTTGCAAATCCATTAGTAGGAATGGTGCAGCAGGGCCCTTAGAAGAACATGTAGTACTTTGGTGGGGTTTTACATATCTTTTCACATATGCCCCTAAAATGTCTCGTCTACTATAAGTCACTGAATGCTACAACTGTAATAACTGGAAGGTTCTAAAGATGTGGATATTGAAACGGCCTCAAGTACTGTTATTTTACAATATAGTTATATTTATATTTAACATTAGGCTTTATCACAATTTTTCCTGGTAAATCATAATTTTATAGACATTACTGAATGAATTTATAGCAATACTTACATTAAGTTATTTAATCTTTTTTCTGCCTTTTCTACAGGTTCCGGCAGGCCATGGATGTCCAGACATGCTAGCATTTAGTTACATTTTCTTATTACAATGTATGGCCTAGAAGACGTCATCAATAGTGCTTTAAAGAGCCTCTGCGTTGTTGTAATGATTACACCATTAATATCCCAATTGCAGCTGAGCTACTTACAAGAGGTCATAAGGGGTTTAAAATTTGTGAGGATGTGTATGATTGCGGCTCAAGCTCAATTAGCATAATGTTCACAAGGAAAAACATAATTAAGAAGTGATTTGCACAAAGCTGTCTATGATGCACAGATTCTAATGTGTCCCTGGTATTTAATAGGGCCCACTGACTTAATTGGACCCTAAATGGGATGACAAGGTTGCAGCTGTCAGCAAGAACAACTAGGAATTTGGGTAACACAGAGAGGCTGACGTCAGGGGCAATGCAAGTGGTACTGCACACAAAAACGATGTGTAGGTGGTATTGCCCACAGGGAAATCTATTATCTGTCCAAGTGTCAGTCTATCCTTAAGCATACCTTTATTAGTACCCTTCTGTTCCCCTGTTAGGCAGCACAGCATCATTTCTCAGAAACCAATGACAGAGCTCAGGTCGTGAGTACTAACTTTTTAACATAGAACCTCTGAGAGCGGCTAACTGTGAATTTATAAACAGAAATCATACGTGTAGTGCTGAATGCTATTTTAAGCTGCCAGTACCCAACAGCTTCATTAAAAAATGTCCGACTCTGGCCTGTCTTCTTGCTCTGGAACCCATACCAGTCACCTTCTGCCCCATATGTGTAGAGTTGCATGCAGGTGAATCCAGGTTTAACACTTCATTGCTAAACTGTATCTAATATTTTATTACTTTGTTCTCATGTTCTCTTTGTATTCCCTATTGTAGGGCGCTGTGGATACTATTCCTAAAGCTGGCCATTTACTAGAACAATTATTGTTCCAATTTTGAAGAGGGGCGAGAAGAAATCATTTAATTTTGGTGCCACTGCTGGTTCCTATCCTCATAGTGCTCCCTAATAGAGAGCTCTGCGTGTCCTAAGCTTTTATAATATAACATAACTGAGCTTAAATTATAGAAGCACTAAACCTAACTTTCTTATGTCTGGCTCTGCAGTCACAGTGGCATGGGAAGGGTGTCTGTCAATAAGAACGCCCCATTCAATCACAGGGCCAAGGCTCCCTACTCTCTTACTGGATGCACAGGGTGCCTGATGTTCTAATTGACAATAGAAATGAGCGGGTTCGGATCCCAGAGATCCGACAGATCCAAATCTCTGGGATCCGGGGCGAATCCGGGCAGGCACTCCCCTTCTCTCTGGCCCTACACTGTGCTGCCCCCCCTCCCCTTCTCTCTGCCCCT
>JABWIB010006214.1:25402-37449 GCA_016617825.1 Platyplectrum ornatum
TATCTATCTATCTATCTATCTATCTCATATCTATCTATTTATCTATCTCAATTATCAATATGTGAACAAAGAGTAAAAATATATATGAACGATGGGACAGATCCAGACTTAATGATTGTGATCATATCCTGGCACCATGTCTTACACTTTGAGAAATGTCATAGCTTATTAAGATGTATTACTTAGATGTAGCATGAGGAGTCGTCTATAAGGTATTAGACATCTAATGCAATTAAAATAATACTGTGTCTAGGTTTTTTTTCTCCTGTCACATGATGTATATCTGCTTTTGGAATTTCATTGCTGTGTGATTTTGTGTTTTTTTGTTTTGTGAAAAATAGAAAAAATCTTTATAAAATACAAAAATCTAATCATTATGTGAACTACTGTTTGTAACTAATGACATTTAACTCCCCTGCAATTCAACATGGTTTTGCCCATTCTTGACTAAGGTCTTTCCCTTCCCTGTGAAGTTGCTGCCCACAAAAACTTTAAACCTAAAGCTGGGCATACACTATCAGATCAATTGTTCCAATCGAAAGATTTTTCAAGAATGGGCAAAACCATGTTGAATTGCAGGGGAGGCAAATTGAATTAGTTGCAATCAGTATTAGAGTTGAGAGATGGTTTCCAGCACAAGTGTAATAACAGTGTAACAGTAACGCTGGTCAGTATCTGTGTGCAACATGCAACAATAAAGTATTCTCCCTGCATGCAAACACTGACATTCATTTTACCCCCCCCCTGCAATTCAACATGGTTTTGCCCACTTTTGAAAAATCTTTCGATTGGAACAATCTATCTTATAGTGTATGCCCAGTTTAAAAGTTGAGTTCCTAATTTCTTTTTACACTAACTAACCCTACATTGGGATGAGAGTATTTATCCTTCAAGCTGACTTGCAGCCGTGATGAATAACTTTTCTCATTGAATCAACCTTTGCAAAAAGAAGTAATTTAATTGTATGACAGAGGAACGGAAGCGAAGGAACGTCAGCACAGCCCGCACTGTCAGAACAAGAAGATAGATCACCTCCCAGAGGTGAAACAACTGCTGTGCTTGACAGCGGACAAACTTCAAAGCAACAAGATGTTGTCACCTTTGAAAGGAGAAGCTTAATAAAGATGACAGGGGGATTGTGCATGTACCCCAGCTGCCCAGCATGTGCCATCCCTGACTGCCCAAACCTCCCGCTCCTTTGAACATTTCCCTGGGATGATGGCTGCTATGTATAGCGTGTGATTGACACTGCATACTTTATTTCAAACAGGAAACAGCTGCAAGGAGCAAAAAACGAACTAATATACTTTATCCAGGGTTGACGACTCTCCCGGCGTTGGTAAAGCTGGTATATCTCCCTGGACCTGGTCTAAAGGAAATGATTCAATGTAAATCACAGGCTTCAGCCCCGGTCGTTGCTATGGAGGCGGGACTTGATGACGCCAAGTCCTGTTCACCTATGGTAAAAGCAGGAATTTGCCCCCAGGGGGTGGGGCTTTGAGCAAGATTTGCATAAATCGTGCCTCTCCACCCACTCCAATGCTGCCGGCTTTTGACAGAGAGCATGTAGAGGGACTAATACAAGATTTAAGTACAAATGCATAAAAATGTGTATAAAAATAATAAAATCAAAACTAATTGTGGATAAAAACAAAAGTATAATAAAAACTTTATAATAAAAAACAAAATTATATTAAAAACTTCTCAAACCATCATTTTTAAAATCTTTGACATCAGTATTGAGGGCGTCATGGGAGCCCTGTAGGTCCAAACCTGTTTCACTAGTGTTAACACTATTGAGGGGGGTCCCAAAAAATCTGGTTGTACCGGGCCCCAAGATTTCTTTTGCCAGCCCTGCCCATGATCACTCATCAGACCAAATCCAATGGGCCCAGACCCACGTAATCTGGCTTAAGTCCTACACAGGGAACAGAACGAGATCCGTATGATAAGCCCAGGGTTGCTGACTTTTGATTTCTTCCTCCCAGGATGAACTGGCAACATGGGAGTTTAGACGGAGTGTGTGATGGATGCAAATCACTCCTGAATTCCTGCCCCCTGAATGGCAAAAAGCATACATTTACTATGGATGAGTGGTAGTCATCAAGCCCTGCCCATCATAGTAACGATCAGGGCTGAGGCAGGGATTTACATCAGTCCAGGTCCTGGGGGATTACTCGAAATTTTGAGTTTGCAGGAAACTCCGGGAGAGTCCCTGGATAAGCCTATAGTCCTAAGTGTACACAATTTAGATAATCAAAACTACCATTAGAGCCCTGGTTTTAGAGTCTGGTTTTAGAGTTCGCAGTGCAATCTGACAGTCGATTATTAAGGCTGAAGCAAGTCCGTTCTTTTTTCATTTCGTTGCGGATTTGGGGGATTCTTTCCCTGACGTTGGCACATTTTATAACCACAGCTTTACTTTAACGCAACATCTTACAAAACGGCCTCTTTAAATGGTCTTAAACGCGGTTACACTGACTATTTTCTTTTTTTTATATATATATATATATATATATATATATATATAAAATCCCGTTGATTCTGCAGAAAGATGTTAATAAGATTAATTCTATCCAGTGTTGTTATAAAAGGTAACATGTCCCCTGACAGAAGCCGCGCTCAGACGCTCTCACAGTCCAGACCTTTCTCTCGCAAAGTCGGTGAATACTGAGCGCTCTGTTCCCGCAGTCTCGCAGCCGCTCTCCCTATACATTCACCACCCCGCTACATAAATAAAGTGTCCAGCGATCGGTGCTGTTTCTGTTACCTAACAAAACGTCAGACGTGTTTAGATGTCTGCTAAGGTTGCATGCCAACATAATCCCTGCACAGATGTCCCCATAGAGCAGCATTAGCTGTGTAATATGGAAAATTGTGTTTGCAGTTTGTATATTGAATCCTGTCAATGTATTAAAAAAAGGGGTCGTATTTCCAATAAATGTGCTTATACCATATGCTTTTACTTGACAACTGATGGGGAACAGAGTGGAAAGGGAGGCAGGTGGCTGCAACATGTGCACTTGGTTAGAGAGAACACAAAGCCGCAGAGAAAGGGGCGAGGTGGTGTCGGGGGGTGAGGGTTGGATTCTGCTAACACAAGGCCATTTACTTTCTTCAACATCATTGTTGACGGACTTCTGAACATGGCGCTTGTAATTAAGGGCCTATATGTTCTAGAGGGATTGGACGAAACCCTTGAACTTCTCCCCGTTTTAGACATCCATGTTCATTATTAGTAATATAAATAATGTTTATATAATGTTAATGCTCATAGGATGGGCCGCTTGCATGCCTTGTGCTCCCATTGGCAGCACACATACCCTCTAACATGACCCATTCCACCAGGTACAGAATACTCCATTCCTGATCTTCCAACTGTCACTCACCTGGTTTAAATGAACGGATGTTTGGAATACATTTTTTACTTTAACACAGGTGGTTACCATAGAAACTAATTGTCATACACCTGTGGCTACCATAGTAACTGATTGTCTTATACACCTGTGGTTACCATAGTAACTGATTGCCTTATACACCTGTGGTTACCATAGTAATTGATTGCCGGAATCCCAGGAAGACATACCTCCCAACTGTCCCGATTTTAGCTGGACAGTCCCCCTTTTGCATGACTGTCCCGCTGTCCCGGCCGCCTACCAGTTTGTGCCGATAAGGGGATAAACTGGTGAAAAATAATGTTTTTTTTTTTTTAAATTAAATATAATTACAATTTACTATTTCCGATGATCGTGGAGGGGGAAGGGGTGGGGCTTGTGTGGAGCCGGGGTTGGACTTGTCTGTCCCTTTGAAATGTTGGTAGGTATGGGAACAGAGAATTTTGTACCTGGCGCTGGAAAGAACGCAAAGATTGGTCCCTCTACAGCCCCCCCTGCAGCTTTCCAGGAGTATTGCACCTTCTCCCTCTCTCTCTCTCCGGAGTCTGAGAGATTGCAATAACCCGCACAAGTATTTTTCCAGTGATTTCATAGGGTGGGATATGAGGGTAGGATGTGGATGTTCACATGAAGCAGATGGAATATCGCACGGTATAGCTGGTAACAATTTCTAGTCGTTTATTTGACTCATTAAGAAGAAGGTGCTGTTCCATAATTCACATCTGTTAGCAACAAATTAGTCCTATAATGGATTACATGATGCTCCGTAATGTGATATCTGTCAGCCACAATCCCGGCATCATATTTGCAGAAGAATATAAATCCCTTAGAAAGCTCACATCTATTTTTGTGCGGGATGAATCTGAAGCAAATTACTTTGCTGATTTCCCCAGCCCCATCATACACATAATACAGCAGCAGCCGCTGAGAGGCCATCACGCTGTCATCTGACCGTCTGTAGAAATCGCTTTTTGTGCACACAAAACGTGTTTCCACTTGACGGGCCTGGTCCACACCACGGGCCTGGTCCACAAAATGTCATGTAACCAATTAAAGGTTATGTGCAATCTTTATGCAAGCGCCAGTGGTAACTGCTGTGAATACGACAAGTGCCTGGGCGCAAGGGGCCGTGGAGGTGAGAGTGGTGGAGTTCGAGACAATCCACGTAAGGCAGTCAGTCCCAGTGATTCACAGGTGCAGGTACTACACTGATATAGAATAAAAATGGTGGTTATGATGTAGATGGGTGATTCACTCACATTGCAGGATCTGGGCCTAAATTTACTAAACTGCGGGACTGGAAAAGTGGGAATGTTGCCCATAGCAACCAATCAAGCTAAGAGCTTGAATTTGATTGGTTGATATGGCCCCCCTCCCCAACGAAAGAAAAATTCATCCCCTGCTCATCCAATCAGGGAATCATGACGCATGACTCTGATTGGATAACCTAACGTTCTGACATGTGCCCTTCCCCTCCCTTGCAGAGCTAATGGTAGCTCTTAACGAATCGCCCCCCCCTCTTCCCCATTCTGACACCCCCCGCCGTGCTCCATGCTTTTAAATTTCCACTCCATCCTCATTTCAAATGGCAATAGTGCGTAATTCTGATAGTATGGAGGGAGAATCCCGAAACTCCATTACTGCAGGTGCAATTTATCCCGAAGGTTGTAGGGTTCGTGTCATGACTAACGCATTTTGTATTTAGAAATGTTTACCGAAAATAGTGCACCCTTCTGCAGCATGTGTACTTAAACCTAAATATATATATGTGTACAGTGCGGACCAATATTTGCCTTAGCCTCACTCTCTATGGTACACTGCAGACACACAAAGAGCCATTCCAGCGCCGCTGACGGTAATGAGAGACTGCATTCGGAGCTGTAAATGTGAGGTGGCGGAGTTTCCTGCGCTTAACGCTTCTCGTTTCCAAGAGCTGTGAACCAAATGAGACAGGTGCTGCTGATCCGCTTCCCTCCTATTTATTTTGCCCTTGGTTGACAAATGACAAATGGTTGTGACCCCTTTGTCCCTGTCGGAACCCTCGGCATGTGCCATTTCGTTATGAGTGTCAGAGGTCTTTTGATGCAGGTTCGTTCTGGTCAGTACTAGGGACCATATCCAGGGTTCTGGCCGATACCGGACTTCCATAAGCAGAGTTCGGAAGTTGGATAAAAAGTGCCTGTGCACTCCATATGTGCACTTGTCGATTCCTTAATGCATGGAACAACCTGCCCCCATAAATTGTGCTAAATGAGGGGGGGTGGGAGTTTGTTTAAACAGTTGGGGCTGGATATGCGGGGCCTTGTGTGGTCAGTGGTCACATACAGTAGACTGCTGATCCATGCAAGTCACTTAAGGCAGAGCCATGGTCAGATGAACAATGGGGCTAACGGGACCACAGCCCAATGTAAAAAATGTCCATAGTGCAGCAGCTAATGATATCAATGTGACAAAGGAGGACATAGTGTGATGACAAAGGGCCTGTGTGATTAGGTGGTCCACATATAATTGACCACCACACATAACAGTGGTCAAACTCAGGCATTACTGGCCACTCCTATGGGCCTTTCATAATTCCCAACTTCAGGCCCATAGGGCTATTAAACAGGCCCTGGGTATAGGAGCGTTAGCTCTGCTTTACCCCAGCAATCCCCGCACAAGAGAGGTTCAGTCCGCTCACTCGTAAGCCTGCACAGGTTGCTTTCACGTAGATTGTGATCCAGTCGTAGATCTCTAGACGCCCTAGGCAAAGTTTCCACCTGTCATTCCCCTTCGTCAGAAACAAAATACAGTATGTATATTGATATCTATCGCAGTGGCAAGATGGTTTACAGGCGGCTGCGCCCGGGAAGTAGATGCAGGCAAAAACGAGCTGAGCCTGCTGTGCTTTCTATTGTCCAATTGTCTCTGGTTCTTTATGAAGCCCCTCCAGGCCTGACACCCTAGACAACTGACTAAATACGCCTAATGGTAACACTAGCTCAGATTCTGGTGACTCATTTCACCGTATCCACAGAAAACTAAAAATTGTTGTTTAGTTACACCAAACTATGCCTCAAGCCCAAAGACTGGTCCGACATCAGGTGGAGACAGCCGGGCCTACTGTCTCATCCCGGAAAGAGCGGTGGCCCGGACAGAGTGCAGCGGCAGCAGAGGGAATATAGATATAAGGGGGTCCCCCTCCGCTGGTGTTGAAGCTTTCTATCTGTATTTCCTCTGTTGTCGCTCCATGCCTGGACTAGCGTCTAAGTGAGCCCACGGGTCCGGCCAGACATTGTGATCTAATGTCAGGATGTCATAACGTCGCATGGGGGTGGTGGGTCTTACCAATTTTATCACTCCTGGTCCCCAATATTACAGACGGCGGCCTTGCCCAAAGCCTATATTCTGCAAACAGCAAGAACGAAAATGTTGGAACAGATGTCGCCCCTACAAGTAACCAAATTCTAACTGACATTCTCTAGTATNTAATCGAAAAGTGTGAACTAGAATCTGATTGGTTGCTATGGGCAACATCTCCAGTTTTTCATTTCTGCAGTTTAGTGAATAAAGGCCCAAGTCCAGATCCCGGGATTCCTAGAGCAATAGCCAAAATCTGAGTTTTCCGTAACTTCCGGCAGAGTCGCTGACTCCGATCTATGTTATTGTGCCTATAATTCCTTTTTATTATACTTTATTTCTAAATGACTTATTGCGTTCAAACTGTTCTTTCTGTAATTTGTAAGTAATTGCCCCGCAGAGATTGACATTGTTCCTTTGCAGATTCCAGCCCTCGATACTGTACATTTCCTCGGGTTCCTCTGTGTTTATTTATCCTGTGGCTTGTAGGAGTTTGCTTTGTTGATCGATATCAAACACCGCAGCGATCTGTCAGCGTGTACCTGAAGAATGAATGTTTGCACTGAACTGGCCTTTTCTTCTCATCCAGCGTTGCCTGATTCTACTTGAGCTCCTCTCGGGTGTAGGAGGGGAGAGCGGCTTTTTAACATAAAAAGGAGACTTTTCAACACGTTACCGGACAAGCAGCGACCTGCCCCGAATAATGGATGAATGTGGAAATTAATGTACAGCCTTTTGATGTCATGGCGCGATTACCTCAGGCGCATTAATGATAGATGATTATTTTTGCTAATGACCTATCACGGAAGCCAGGATATTACATTCCACGCTCAGCTCCTGTGGTTGTCATGGCCCCCGAGTGGGGTTTAGGATATACAATGCCGTCTCCTCAGTGATGAGGCGGCCATTTTGTGAGCTGAGTCAATATTCTTGGGTATTTCAAAACCTAGGACCGGATTCAAAGGCTGTGGATTCGTGGCGGCAGCCGGTGAGAGTGATTGGCTAACCAATCACATCGCTTGTAAGACTTTCTGAGCGTGTGACCCATTTAAAGTGTAAATATAATCTATATGTAGATTATATACATATATGCGTATTTTGTGGGGATTGCCCGTGGCTTGGCCAATCAGAGGCAATGAAGTTGCTGGCGGAAGCGGCTGCCTAAACCCTAACCCTAATCTTATCTCTAATCCTATCCCCAATTCTAATCCTAGCCCTAACCTTAAACCTAGCTCTAACCTTGGCCTAACCCTAGCTCTAATCCTAACTCTGTTCGATCTTCGTCTAGGGCTCCCATAGTCACACTCCTAGTAATGTCACTAGTTAATAATTAGACATGTTTAGAGATGCAGCTTGTAAGAACCAGTGAACTAGAGATATGACTGAATAGAACTGTGATGTCAGTTTCAATATCTAACTACTTAAACTAACTAGGTAACTAACTACTTAAACTAACTACTTAAACTAACTAACTATTTAAACAAACTAACTACTTAAACTAACTAACTGCTTAAACTAACTACTTAAACTAACTACTTAAATGAACTACTTAAATGAACTAACTACTTAAATGAACTAACTACATAAACTAACTACTTAAATGAACTACTTATATTAACTAACTATTTCAACTAACTAATTAAAGTAACTAACTACTTTAACTACTTAAATGAACTAACTAACTACATAAACTAACTACTTATATTAACTAACTATTTCAACAAACTAATTAAAGTAACTAACTACTTAAACTAACTATTTAAATTAACTAACTAACTACTTAAACTAACTATTTAAACTAAATAACTACTTAAACTAACTGTTTAAATTAACTAACTACTTAAACTAACTAACTGCTTAAAAGATGAGTGTTATAACATAGTCATGTACAGTGAGACAGCTGGGGAGCTCCCCCTTTGTGTGTTACATGCACACAGCCAGGTTCATTACGTCTCATAACACTGGCTCTTCGATAACTCTTACCTTGGCGTTATGTCACAAGTGTTTTGTAACACTTGGCTTCTGACAATCACAGAACATGTTTCTCATACTATGACTACAGACACAATATTTATCACATATGTATTTTTTGGAAAGGATCCAGACTCACGTACAACAGCCTACCTATGTATGGGAAACGTGTACTGTGTACTGTGCATACGTAACCATTGTGTTACCGGAACAGAGCGCCCTCTGATTGATTGATCAGGGCAGATATAAGGTTTGTGGGGGTCTCTGGCAATTAAAGTGTTGGGGCTCCCTACAGAACGTTACCACAGTACACAAATATAAATATACATATATATGAATCAAGAGCTGTATGTGTCCGGCCTCAATTTCTGCCCCTTGTATTTGATTGCCCCTAGACGGGGTGTGGGGGCCCTGGGATAACTTCCCGTGATCACTCTGGGGTAATCCGTCCCTGCCCATTATACATGGAGTGGGTGCAGAAGAGTTCCATACCCTGCTAAAGTGGGTATTATAAATGGGGGTATGGGGGAGGAAGAAGCATTTATCATAAAATCATGTGTCTGGGAGGGGTTGGGCTTAATCAAAGGGGTTAGCAGGTCCGGTATACCATACCGATATACATTGGCCCATTTCGAGGACTAAAACATATAACATTTTCCCTGTGGGTGCTGTGGGATGGTTGTACTCGCTTCCCTCATCACTGGGTAACATAGTGCCCGCACAGTGGTGGTTATGTCACGTCTCATAGGAGGGTGCAGTTTTCATAGTGACTGTTAACACAGTTTAGGAAATGGGATATTATCTTCAATATGGTACTTCTATGTAACATTGGGTGCTTCTTTTGCACTGTGGTTGGCTGTTGGGATATTACCATTGGAGATAGATATACAACTCTTCACAACTCTTCTCCACACCTCGGGGACTTCTGATAAGTATAGCACATAAGTGGTCATTGTCGGTTGTCTTGGAATAATTATTATATCAGGTGTCAGAGTGTTCATAATCATGTCACGTAATAGAAAGACAAATCTGGGTTTCCATCTGGATGTAGGCCCCTTAAACCAACTCTCCCCTCTGGTTCTCACCACCCACGTTTCTCAGAGTTGCATTGCCATGTTGAAAAGGGATATTAGTGAATGAGGGGCTTCCACAGATCAACTATTTACATCACAACAGCCTCCAAATAAAATACAGCCATCTACCCAATGCCAATACTTATAAAGCAGTGAACTGTCTAAAGGGGGCTAATTCCTCCCCCACCCCAGACAAAATGGCAGATGTTTGGCATTCATAGCCTATTTCTCATGGAGTAAAGGGGGTGGCATTGAATACGGGGTAAAATATGTAAATCTGGGTCTGGAGTTCGTATTGTGGTAAAAGACAGCCAGCATTGATTCGAAACGCCACCATGTAAATGCATTACCCAGAGGCCTGTTGTTCTGGAGGCTTATTTGTGCCACTGATGAAGACGTATAGGGGCTAATCCAGAGCTGGTGGCGAGAGCAACAAAGGGAGCAGTTTCACACCTGGTGAAAACCCTGATGATCAGCAGGCAATGTACATTATATGTAAACTATGCAGAAAAAGGGGCAATGGGTTCTAGCAAAACTCTAATTTATACTTTACATTATAAGCAAGAGTACATTTCATGCAAGCAAATAGGATAGATTTCTTATAAAATCAGGGCAGTAAAGCTCAATAGGACCTAAGCATTGAATCCCCTTATCTTTCCCTGACCAACACGTGTGATTTGACTATTCACACCCACTTTACCCACCCTCTACCTGCCCTATGGATCAGGGTGTGTACGGCCTATAGGTCGCATGCACCATTGCAGAAAATGATACGTTAGTAAGTGCTCAAGATCTGGCCTGTGTCTTGTCTACATGCAAATTCACTCTGAATCAGACTCAATAAAATACATTGAACTGGGCTTATTACTTCTCCCTCCTGGGTGGGACCTAAGGTTGTAATTTATGCAAATCATATGCAAAGCCCCGCCCCTGCACATCTTGTCTTCATAGGCTGAGGATGAATGAGACTGTGTGGCAGTAATGTTCATTAAATAACTGGCCGAGAACTGGTTCGGGTGATTTGCCTGGGCTTCAGGAGCAACCCTGAAATTTAGGAGTCGCCTGGATATTTTCATAGGGTCAACAACCCTGAAATAGAATCTATAACATGACATGATTGATTTTTTTTTTAGTAATTTGGGATCTACACATTTGTTTTTGTGCATCACATACATGTTGTGGACAGAGACATATCCTTAAATTAAACGGGGGGTTATACCATGCATTTCTTCATTAACCCGTTATCGCTGTGGGGTGCTGGCAGCCAATAAGATATTTGTAGGTCTCCACAGATCTCTAAGCTGTTTGTTAGTCTAAGAGTCTGTTTCTTTCTCCTTTATCTATACACAATTCCGAGGCGTGAAATGGACTGTTTAGGATTTTAAGAGGGAATGTAAATGTGCTTAATGAGCCTCAAGGGATCAGTGGGCCGGCTGGGGGGAAAAAACAGAAAAAAAACCTTTTAGGAACAGATGCAGACAAAAGTATTGGATTTCAGTCTCCTGGTCTACAGAGAGAGGAAAAAAAAGTCAGACAGGGAGAAAGTATATGGTGGGATCCATATGGTCCCTATTCCCGAGTCTAGAAGCCTAAACAATGACAGCATGTTTACGTGTTGTAATTCGCTTAAGAAAATGATGTTAAAGAGATCAGGGCTCGTGTGTGTGAAAACAGCGATGAGGCGGTGAATCTATCATAGCAGGTAATTATTACAGGGTGCACTGAACTCAAAGATGGTGTTTGTGCAGCTGTTTCGCTTTGACTGAGCCGTATCCTTCAGCCGTCCCTAATTTCCATACATTATCAGGGGTTTTCAAGTCCGCGTCTCCCGACGGATTCCCAAACATGCCCGGCGATACTGATGGTTTTCTTAATGCCGGATTTCATTCTTGGGGTTGCTAAAAGGTTCTAAAGCAACAGCGAACAATGGTGAAGACAAATATATGGGTGCCCTAGACAGGGTTTGATCCAGAGGAGTCCATCCACCCCTCACAGCTGCCCTCTTTACCAATAAAATATATGTAAATATATTCGGATCCAGAGCCGGATTAACAATGGGGCTGGAGGCCCATGTCACCATTTTCAAAAAGGCCCATAGCACTGCAGCTAATGATATCAGTGTGATGAAGGGCACAGTGGGCCAGATTCAGATCTGTAGGCACTAATGACTTACTCACAACTTACTCAAGAGTGGGTAAAACCATGTTGAATTGCAGGGGGGGGGGTAAAATGAATGTCAGTGTGTGCATGCAGGGAGAATACTTTATTG
>JABWIB010006215.1:5455-16489 GCA_016617825.1 Platyplectrum ornatum
GGTGGGTTACTTCCTATGTAAAAGCTCGCTGTAGATTACAAGAATATGCAAGTGGTATTCCACAACAATGTGGCACTGGTTGATAAATGTTGCATTTGATCTCATCAGAGGAACCAGTGCCAGCTTTTTCCATTAACACTAATTGATGCCAACGTTAATTTATGTCGAATTTCCAATTCTGTGCATATGTTCCTTTTTTTTTGTCTAAAAGGAAAAACATCTGAAGTAACAAAACNTGTTTTACCGAATGGACAATGCAGATGCAAAATACTAATTGTGCAGCCCTATAGCTGTCCTTCTGAATCATCATAAATGCAGAGAACTCGAACAAACGCGAACAAAAGCATCAGAAAGTCTGCATAGGATCTTATGTCCCATAATTACAGCATATACTGAAATACGTGATGCCAGCATTGTACACCTGTTTTGGAGCTGACGGTCCCTGTAAATGTCTGTGTTATTCAAACTGCACCTGATTCCAGATATTTGCATATTTTTCCCTGAATTACAAATTATTGACATAAAATGAAGAAGCACGTTCAGGCATGATAGAAGTAGAGTTGTTGGATAGAAGATGCATTTGTAGGTGTTTTACCTAAATGAACATTTTATTATAAATCGTTTACACATTTGTGTAATTATTAGTATAATTATGTTCAGGGCTGCAATCAATAATAGCAGGGCCCGGGACTGCCGCAATTGGTAAGTCCCACCCCGCCCCCATATAGCGTTTAGACGTATGTCTGTCCAGGCGCCAGGATTTAATTTAGAAGCCATTACTGCCGTCAAGTGAGTTCTGGTATGGGAAATACATAGCGAAGGCTTTAACACGGAAGCTTTCTACCTGTATTCTCTCTGCACGCCACAGTTACGGCACCGATCCCCGCTCTGTCCAGACCCGGGACCAGGGGTGGGCTGGCACGGGTGCCAAATGGCACCCGGGCCGGATGCATCATCGGTGGTTCTGGCACGCACATGGCAATCTACTGATCGCCATGTTCGGCCTTCATATACTTAAAACTCATTGGTGGGTCAGGGGGGCTGCTGGCCGCATTAGCAACCGGGGTTTCCTNTGTCAGTGAGTTCCGGCAGCAAGAAATGACGTCAGAAGCGCCCCTATATATATATATATATATATATATATATATATATATTTATTTATTTATTTATTTATGGGCCACTGCTGTGGGCTTGCCCCCCAGACAAAATTTGCCATAGAGATACATATAGAACCCATAGAGATACGTCTGACTATATAGCATACTGCAGTCATAGAAGACATTATGACAGTATCCTTAAAGTAAAGTCTATTACTGAAAGAATAATCTTCATATAGGATAGATAGCATTCAAGATAAACCTACACAAAAGAAAACATCGGTCAGCATATCCACTGAGCATGAAACTAAACATATATAGCATCTTATTAATATTAATATTTTCTCTCTACATCAGTTCTGCGGATCGTGTAACATTAGAATTGGTTTATCACTAAAGAGCGGATTTAAGAAGCTTTTTCATTGCAAACCGACTTACCTACATACCACATACGCCGCTCTTTGCCTAGACAGAAATGGGGTCATTGCTGTCACGTAATGATATGAATCACCATAAGGATGTCATACTTCTAATTGTGTACTTAAAATAACACACATGACATATCAAGGTATACCTAGATGTTCCCTCACCTATAATATATACATTTATCTTTCACAGACTATACACACATATATACAACTGGGTCAAATATAAACACACACACACACATGTATCCATCTTGAAGTATATATAGCATCATTTACTCTACATGTTTTGTGTATATACCATTATGAAGACATAATGAGAACCTGTGTCACACAATCCAGGAAGACAGATGACACAAACTATTTGTTTCTTTCCTAATGTTCAATATTTCAAAACCCATTTGAAACATGTTGGTGCCAAATATGACTGCAGCTCACTGGTTAATACAGTTTGATTCTGATTGGCGATCCAATATTTCCTACTTATGTTCCTATTTGCAATTCACGTTGAACATTCGCGGGCCATAAGCATTAATCGGAATTGACACTTGCCATTTGGCTTCATGATTCCCCATTAGCTGATTACATTCAGAGCTTCATATTCAGATGCATTTATCTTATGTTTTCAGAATATTCAATATTCTCTCTCTTCATCTCATCTGTTTCTCTGTCATCCGCAGGGTTGGCGACAGGGGGTGATAAGGGGGACAGCTGTGACGGGCCCCAAGCCTCAGGGAGCCCTGTTACTAGTGTTACCACTATTGAGGGGGGCCCCAAAAAATCTGGGTGTACCAGGGCCCCAAGATTTCAGTTGCTGACCCTGGTCATCCGCTCTACGTTCCTCTAGGTCCTCTTTTCCTGTTCTTCTCCGTACTGTGTCTAGCTCTGTCATTCTCTGTCCCATTTTACCCTTCTCTCCTTCTGTCTCTTTTTGTTCTCCCTCTCTTACATTCACCTTCTCTGACTCTCTTGTGCTCTCAATCAGGCCCTGTATAAAAATATGTAAAATAATAAAAAAAAAAAGAAAAAAACCCCTCCCAATGATTAAAAACTAGGAGGGCCGTCAGCCAAAGGTCACCCGCCACTCTCCTTGGTAGCTCTGAAGCGGCATGATGTCATCACGGTGCGCCAGTACGGAACGTGATGACATCACACTACGCACGTCATCGCGTTACGGGGGGCGGTGGGTGTGTTTGCTAGGTCTGCTTAGGACACACACAGACCTAGTGCCAGCCCTGTGTCACTCTTATCCTGTCTGTCTGTCATACTCTCTTTTTCATCTCCAGCCTATTCCGTTCCCCCACACACACTCACACTCTCTCTCTCTCTTGGTGAAAATGGGTCCCAAGAAAAAAACCCAGGTGAAGTGATATTTTTTCCCCAGGGCTAATGCAGGGTTTTACTGGCATTTTTCCAGGGTCGCTGTAGTGGAAACAGCGGTGGCCAGGGTTTCCCTTTAAAACATAGTAGTAGTATTATGCTGCAGCATAGGTTACAATACTTTACTCCATTCAGTGGAAATTGTGGCAACTTGCGAGAAACCCGGGTTGACACTTGGTGGAAAAGGGGTCTTAGTTTTTTTGTTTATTTTTGACCTGAAACACCGAAAGAATCATTGGACGTAAGAGTAATGGACGGGATACAACTGTCTGACCAAAACCCTACTTCCACACGCAAAGTGCGGAAATTTGGTGAAAAGTGCACCAATAGGGTAAGGACTGATGTGCTGTACACTGGGGGATTCATCTACGGGGCCATACCTGCCATTTCCCCAGTCCTTTTTAATTGTGCTAGGTGGCCTGTGGGTACAGTATATTAAATTACACATTAGAGGCTGGATTTGGGTGGATGAGGGCGCACGGACCGTTGATCCACACAGGTCACTTAAAGGTCTACCAGTGTAACCACTACTATGCCTTGCTAAGCGCATACAAAAGAGGGGAGTGACGGGCAGTGTCGGACTGGGGTATATGGGGCCCACCAGAGGAAACTGAGGCCCGCCCTCAGTTATAAAGAAATAATGCTAGGTCTTGTTCTCCTGTTCTCTGGTGGGCCAGTCCGACGCTGGTGACGGTAGTTCCCTCCGGCACCTCCCGCAGAGTTCGTTCAGAGACCTGTGTCCAGCCAATATGACCAAAACCTGACTGGAAGGAAAGGAAAGGTGATCATGATGCGATGGCGAGATCTTGAAACACATTGTAGACTGCATCATTTATAATATATTTAGTAAATACATATCTAGTTAGACGCTATTTAGAATCTTAATACCGTAAGCTGTACTTTGAAAAGTCAAATAACTAATGAAACTAATTTGAGGATGAATAGCTTCTTCCCTTCTTACATGAAGCATCTTTGAAATTTGCAAGAAGAAAATAGTCCATTGATTGTCGCCGGATAATTGTAATCTGCTTTTTTATTTTTTTAAACTGTCATTCTAAACACAGATACAGAGGAGATACTGCATCTATTTCTTAAATACAGAACCCTTTTCCAGGCATCGGAGAAATGAAAAGCTTGTTAAAAAGTCTTTGTGGTAAAAGTCCTTTCTTTAAATGATAATAGTGGGGGAAAACACGATCTTTTGTGAAATATAAAAACAGCCACATTGGGAGACAGACTTCGTTATTTTTATTCTTTTAGAGAAAGGAAAAAAATAAAATAAACCCCTCAGTCGTGAGATCACTAAACCAGTTCTTCTGTTTGATGTTTTATTTTCTGGTATAGAGGCACAGAGCTCATCCTTCAAAAAATTGCCTTATTTCAAAAACAACTTTTTGTGCGTCGTCTGAGCTTTTTCTTTCGAGGCGAAATAGATTGTTTTTGTAGATGATCGCATTTTAAAATACCCGTCTTCTGGCTTTTATTTTTTTTTCAACCGCAATTGTGTATGATTGTGTCTTTCTTTCCCCCGCTAGTCGATAGTGTTCCATAAATGAACTTTTCCCCCTAAAGAACGCTTGACATTGCATTTCTCTGGCTCTATTTGGACGGTGCATTGTCTGGTCCTAGCACGAACGCAGCCAGCTCTAGGATTTGATTAAAAAACTTTATCACTGTGTTTAGCCGGTAGCTTCCTGTCGAGCCGCTTATGCATTGGTTACATCTTCTTTTGTCATTAAACAATTTAAAGCAAATGACTGTACTGGATTTTCTGCTCGTGGAGCCAAATGTGGCTGTTATTTAGGCCCGATTCCATTCGTGTTTCCCAATGCAATGCAAAAAAACTAAAATACAGAAGGTAAAAGTCTATTTTCATTTTAGTTAAAAGAAAATAAAAAGTAATGAAATATATAAAAAAAAAGATCTAATTTTAAAGTCTGCTTATTTAATCCTGGAAATTGTAAATGTTTAAAGCTACAGAATAATATTCTTTTGTGACTTTTGAGAGAGGTATTAAACCTACCCTTTTGTAACATCAGAGTCAGACTTTATCTACTATTTAGTGACTCATGACAGTAAACAGTATATAAAGTCTTTATCTTTCCATTGTGCGCGAATGCACAAAAAGAATAGCATGGTCGGGTCTTTTCTACCGTGTTTCCCCTATAATTGGACCTACCCTGATAATAAGCCCTATGCTATTTTACAGTAAACTGTCTAAAATAAGCCCTTCCCCGAAATTAAGCCCTATCTAAATCATAATGAGGTGTCATAATGCCAGTAGCACTTGGGGGAACAATGAGGTGTCATAATGTCAGTAGCACTTGGGGGGCCATGACTGGATTAATAGCAGGTCACTAAAATAAGCCCTACCCCAAAAATAAGCCTTATGGTGATTTTTTTTTTGTCCTGAAAAAGAAAAAAGACTGTGTCTTATTATTGGGTAAGATACGGTAGGAGCAGACACTTAGACAAACACACATCAGCAATACAGATCCGCCAAATGATGTTTTAGAAGGTGATGAGCCACAATCACATAGGTTAAAGCAACTGACTTTCTGGCAAATATAAGGCAGTTGGGACCTGAGGCTATAATCATGTTCTTTCCCAGCAGCTTCAGTCTCTTAGGAGTAAGGAGCAGGAGGCGACACACTGGCGGGCTGTTAGCATTAGTCATAGAGACTGATCAGTAATCTGATGGCTGGTAATACTAACAGCACTTAGGAATCGCTGGACAGAGGCCTAGATCCAGATATGTATGGCGTATTATTCGCATCAGGGCTCGAAGTGGTGGTTTATAGTATACTGTCACTTCCCCCACTTGCTTGATTGAAAAATTATAAATCTCCATTCACTTCTATTATTTTCCATATTTCAACTTCTTAATGTCCATACCACCACTTCTATTACTTTCTATACATATATTATTTTTCCGTACCGTGACTTCTACATTTCCAGTTCAACTCAGAGGACCAGCGATACTTTTACACTATTATTAGACTTGGGCTAGGAAACATCTCCTCTGACCTGTAATACTGTTTCCAAAAAATAAAACTTTCCATCCCCCTGTTATTTAACATGGTTTTACCCAGGTGTAACTTTCCACCTGTTGTTATTGGTTAACTTGGTCATACGTCACTGTATAATGTGCATAGTGATTCCGCTGCTCCGCTGGTTTCTAAATAATTCATACTGCCAATAAGAAAATAGAAGAAAGACAGACGGCATTAAATAGGTTTTTTTAATTCCATTATCATTTTTATTTGCGTATTCTTGTGACACGAACATTCCTTTGTGTTGCTCTTCTCCCGTGTGTTTCATGGACTGCTTTGCTCACTTGTTTAGGTTTTTTGTTGTGAGTTCATAGATTTATGACTTTCTGCATTTCTGTTAAGCTATTTCACGGTTATTACATTTAGAGACGGAGGGTACGTTTCTACTGGAAATTAAATCTGTGAATTCATGTTGTTAAACTACACAAGGCATTCAACTTGAGTGCATTTTTAATGAAGGAATTAGTATCTAGATTTCATATGTTTTATATAATTCAGGCATTTTGCTTCTGCTCCTGTTTACAACTTTCATTTTTTGCCGCATTTAAGTTTCGGAATTAAATTGGGAAATTGAAACAGCTGACGACGTTTCTGAAGAGATATCATTAATGAGTTCAAAGAGTTCAAAGGACGCCGAGATTCCTTCAAGTGTAACTATCACTATATCTCGATAAAGGGGAAGATTCTCTTATGTTGACCATTAAATATGTTGCTTGTGTTTGTTTGTTTTTATTTTACTTTTATATGAAAATCATTTATTGCCTTTCAACTTTCTTCAAATAAACTTGTGTCTAGTTATTCTTATTTCCTCCCGCCTTTACTACTGCCGCTCACTGCACAGACGGAATGATTGTTTATTATTGTTGCCATGAAGATGATTCTTATTCATGTTCTTATTCTTATTGATCATGTTTATTTATAAGGTGCCACTAAGTATCCACGGTGCCGCACATCAGGGAATTCAGCACGAAACAGAACATGGGGATATAGAGTAGTAATATAGTAAGTACAACACAATTAGGTATATTTATCAATACTTACCTGTCGGGCGAAGTTGGGTTGAACCAGGCTCGCATCACCTCGCTACGAGCCTGGTCTCTCCAGCCGACATATTTAATAAAAAATACTTAAGTGTTGAAGTACCCCTAACTTTGTCACCGGTTTTGGTAATTGCCGGTTCCCGTCGTAGTTGCCTGCATCCTGGCGCATGCGCATAAAGATAGTTCTTGAAATTTTTTCTATGTCCAAGAATTATCGTTCTTCGCATGCGAATGTCCGAACGTCCGCATCACTTCAAAATTAGGCGATATGCCCTTCATAANTATACCCAAATATCATATGAAGTGAAGAACGAAATGTAGAACAAGAACAGTGAAAAACTGCAGAAAAACATGAAGTAGACATCATGGTTACACTTACATGAGAAAAGCCATTTAATAAAGTAATGTTTGTTTTAGTGTGTGCATTACATGTTAAGCGGGAGGGGTGGACAGTACAAAAGACATTGGGATGAGGAAGGAGAAGGTAGAGAGATTCGGTGGAGGAGGGGTAAGTCTGAAGAAGTGGGTTTTTAAAGACTGTTTGAAGGCTTGGAGGGTATTAGCCTAATAGGTTGAGGTAGGTTTCTTTTGTTTATTAAGTCTTCTGTAAGGGCTGGATTCAGCTTTTCACTCTCATGACTTACACTCATGAGTTACACTCTTATGGGTAAAACCATGTTGAATTGCAGGGGAGGTAAAATGAATGTCAGTGTNTGCATGCAGGGAGAATACTTTATTGTTGCATGTTGCACACAGATACTGACCAGNGTTACTGTTACACTGTTATTACACTTGGGCTGGAAACATCAGCTGTCACCTGTTATGCTGATTGCAACTAATTAAATTTACCTCCCCTGCAATTCAACATGGTTTATCCCATGAGAGTGTAACTCATAAGTGTAAGTCATGAGAGTGAAAAGCTGAATCTGGCCCTAAGTGAGAAACGCATTAGTTTATACTGTAGCTTAGAAGCATACAGTGAAATAAAGAAAAGACACAACATAAACTCAACTTCTTCCCCCCCATAGTTTATTAAAAAAGGTAAGCCTCTAAGGGGGGTGTCCAAACTATTAAGGGTGAGGCTATGTCTCCAGCCTTCCTATCTATCACCTTGTGTGGGTGTCTCCAAGTGTCCAACCCACAACCTATCCCTTTATTGTGCTTAAACATACTTTACTTACCTTTGCAGTCTACATCTGCTTCTTTACTTCACTGGAGGAATCTGCAAGTCCCAGCAGAAAAAAGAATTCAGCAGGTTCCCCCCGGTAGGTTTGGGCCTGGGGATTTTTTTTATCACCCCCTCCCCTTCCTTTCAGCACCCCAGCAACCTTCTGTAATAGCCTCAGGATCTAAAACGGATGTCTCATTTTTGTTAACCAACGTAGGCATAACACAAGAACTAGCATTGCATATTATAAGCGGAGTTGCAATATTAGAGGTGAGTCACGGATCCTTTTTCTCCATTTGCGAGTTGTAAAACTCACAATGATCTAATTCAGTGTCTCCTCCTAAATCTGTTGGAAGTGTCTGCTGAGTGATGAGCTCCAGGCCCATTGTGGATCGTTTTACAGCTATCGATTTGAAATTTGACTAATGTAGCTCATTTGTAACGTGTAATTTAAAGTCCTCATATTAAAGATCACGGTCTATCATTCTACTTTTGCAGATAACTAGGAAAATGAAGACACCTTTTACACTTACTGGACATCGTCCATGCATAGAGCAAGATACATATCCCATAATATGACTTCTCAGCACTTTTGTAATATACTTGATGAAACTAGTATGTACTTACTGAAGAATCTTAATCAGGGTAATTAAGTGACTTAAGTGTCTATCCTTCCACTTATTTCTCTGGTGATTTACTTAATAAATTGAGGTATATGACCCGTCTATAAAAAAGCTATTTAAACCATGAATAGATTATTTAATCTCATTTTCTTTATTACAAAGTAGATGTAACAGAGATGACATGTGTTGGACAGCTCATAGTGTACTGCAGTGCGTGGGACAATTACATATAAATATATCCTCAGTGTTGTATGTTCAATGGGTTTTAGTGGGTACAAAAAATATGGTTGGTGTCTCAAATGTATTATTATTTATCATTATTATTATTATTATTCCTTATTATAATTATTATTATATTTTTAAGAATATAAATATTAAGATCATTGATGACTATATTTACTGTTATTTGTATTATCATGATATTATTATTATTATTATTATTATTATTATTATTGTTATCATTATTATTATTATTATTGTAATGAATAAATAGAGGAAGAATAACACTATTATTATTATTATTATTATTATTATTATTATTATAAATAGAGGAAGAATAAAACTATTATTATTATTATTATTAAACATTTAAATACATATAATCATCATCATTATTACAACAAGAATGTTTATATTGTCATTAGTAAGACTTATATCCTCACCTGTCTATCTTGCATACGTTAAGTGAGTGGGGGGGGGGATAAACCCCCTATCCTACTATCCTAGCTCATGGAACTAAGTTCTGTACGATAGGAGTTCTGATCCGTAACACCTGGCACATACATATGGACTGCCACAAGAAAACCTGGCTTCCGCTGATGGACAGATTTCTGAATCTGGTTGAATAATAATAGTTTTCATTATCATTATTATTGTTATTATTATTATGCCAAGTATATGTAATAATATAATATATAAAATGTGCAACAATAAAAAAATACTCTTTATTATCACATCACACAAATGAAACGTTATTGTACTTTCTTTTGATTGTATTAGACATTTTGCTTGTCGAGATAAATAAATGGAATGTTTCATACATAATAGCTTAGGCCCTAAGGTTACATTTCTGTGTTAATGAACAATTATACTGAGAAAGACGGAGTAGACTCACTCATTGACTGATCTTGGAGGTCGTCAATGACGTTCGTCAATTACTGGTAACTCCTATTAACATCTAACACTCAACTCAACAATATAACATAACAAGAATCTCCTGGAGAAAACTTAATATTATTATCAGATTTTCTGACTCTTTAATACATTTATATAGTAAATCTAAGTATGAAAGGGTTATTGTAGGGTTGTACCAGGAAATATTTAACAACTTAATGTGTTTTTAAGGTTATACAAGTGCTTATTGTCTAAAAAATTTGGATAAATTTTGATTTGATAATTTGACAGCTTATAAAAGACTCATACATTAAATATAACTATACATTTCAACTCTTTAAACGACTATTTCTATTAATCAGTGCCAAATGCTTTCTACTTGAAGAATAAATGAATGAATGGAAAGAAAATGTATTTTGACAAGTCACAGCTTTCTATATATTCTTGTGTTCCTTGTAACGTTTAATGCACTTGTGATATGCAGTGTGACTAGATTATATTCTAGGATCAGAATCCACACAAATAGAACACAAGTAGAATGTGGGAAATACAATGGGTGGATTATTTTATTCTCTGTCTGCTATACTGATAATAAAAATAATAGAATACAATAATAAAATCAGTTGTATTAAAACTATAATATTATTTCTTTGTTCACCAAACAAATCTTAAATGTCAGATGTTGAAACAAANTTCAAATTCATATCGGGGTTTACTAACTCAATTATTCAATCCCATAGCAAATTACCAATTACGTCTATTAACATCTTAGCTAGCTCACAATGTACAGTGCTGCTAATATCTAATAACCTTTGTGGCAATAGTGTAATATTTCACATGTACCTTAGACTTTACTCATTTTCTATAACGAGGTTTCCAAATCATTTTAATCCGCAAATTGGTGTAATTGTGGATTTCTTTAGCTAAACAAATATTCCATTATTCATCAGAGTTTAATGGTTACATTAACCAGCGCTGACTGTTACATTTTCTTATTAAATAAGTAGTTTTGCAACTATAATTTTGCAGTAACTTTATGATGTTTTTACAGGAAAGTGTTTTCTAGTATATTATTAGTATATAAAGTGTCTGAATATATATATATATATATATATATATATATATATATATATAT
>JABWIB010006217.1:7071-27448 GCA_016617825.1 Platyplectrum ornatum
AAAATGCTTATCTGATGATGAACAACAGGTCCACACCACTTTAAATTGCCTCCTCCAACGCGTTTCGTCCTGTATGGGTTACCCTAGGACTTCATCAGGGAGTATGGATTGGCATATATATATACTATATTTTTAGAATTATAATTTGGTTGCAAATCAGACGTGCATATGATAATGTTCAAAAGGGGCATAGTGGATTTTTGGTATGGGTTAAAATATTACAATGCACTTTACTTTTACTATCCACTCAATCGTCAGGATAACAAGTCTCATGTCACCTAAACTATAATGCATGTAATAGAGAAAGATCTATGAGAAGAGACAGAAGAAGCCTGCAAGACATTGGACCGGATCCTGCTTCGCACAGTGCATGGCTTTGTGCAGGTAAGAGGGGAGTATACTCCAGTTTCACTTCCCATTCTCTGTTGGAAAAGGCAGGGGTCTAACAGCTCACACTGCTAGACCCCTGCCACAACTGATTTGAGTGGATCAGTTCTCATTTCCGAATCAACCTCATTTTTTGAGGGTCCGGTTTAAAAGGTTATGGTAGGGTCGTGTTGGAGTAAATCAGTAGGGGATCCGCTTGTGTACATGTGATGTGATGTTCCCCACTTTTAATTCTTTGAATTATAAGGTTTAGCACCTAAAGTTGGCCATCGACCATTATTCCAAGCAGGAGGGGGGCCATTGATCAGGACATTTTCCCTTGAAAAGGAGGGAGGGCCTGAAGACATGGACAGGATTGGCTGCAAGAGCCTCCTGTAGATCTCTACAGTGATTGGCTGCTTACCAGTAGCTGGATTGGTGACCCCGCAAAAGATAAATGCAGGTAAGTGCCAAGTGAGGGTGGGTGGCTAGTTTAAGTAGTTTAAATGTGTAGGTACAGGATCCAGTAATCGGACCCTACCCACACACTGCACAATATCGTCCACTCTTGCACGATATCATTCCAGAATTCAGAAAGATCAAATTATGGTCTCAGAGCTTTTCTGGGAAGATAATCTGATCTTTTTGAATCGTATCTGAACCATCCATCAAATCACAATAATTGGTGAATTGACACAATAATAAGGTAAAATTTGTAAATAATGGTCAGAGACTGAGCAATTTCTTATGTAGAAAAAAAGGAACAAAGTATGGCTATAACATTGGATTTGAATTCCGTATTCTTTATAAAATATCTCAACATTCTCACTTTAAAATGGTTCGTCCAGGTACAGATTCCAGGTTTCTGCTGTCACTTAAAAACTCTGGATCAGAATCAATGGCCTAAATTTACGCGGGGTGTTTGCAGGGAGACTGAAAAGTGGGAATGTTGCCCATAGCAACCAATCAGATTCATTTTACATACTGATGAATGTAAGCTTGAATCTGATTGGTTGCTATGGGCAACATCCCCTCTTTTCAATCTCCCTGTTTAATATATTTAGGCCAATATGTCTGTTTCAATGAATTTTTGATTTTGATATTCCCTGGGGAAAAAAAAATATCCCAGCTATCCGTACATATTATTATGCTTCAATGTAAAGAACAGTCAACAGCTTACCTACAAAGCTGTTGACCATTGATAGACACTGCTATCAATTATAAATCACACAAATCATCAGTTTTACTCAAAGGAATGTGAGCCGCATACACTATGCCGGGTATATGCTCTTTTGTTGTCACCCTAATAAAAATCTCTTTTGTAACATTGGTGTTTATGGTGATGACCATTACCAATACATTTCGTATTGACTTTTAAACACATACACATGCACACACACACAAACATACTCTTCAAAAGTAGAAAATATCAGTTAAAACAAGCTGGGGAATAGTTAATAGAAAGTGACACAGCAAAATGTGACACATAAATAGGTAGACAATGTTGATTTATTGAAGTCAAATATTGAGAAGAACTATTGTGAACGAGCTGTAGCATATAGATTTAATAGAGCTGAGTCATTTTCAGTCAACTTTTCAACTGTCATCATGATTTAGACATTAAAATACTTTCTATTTTAAATATACAAAGTATATTTGTGTTGTTATTATGATATCATGCATTGTTGCAAAGAGTAATAATATTCAGGATGCCTTTGTCAATGTGAAAATCCCTTTATACTAAATATATACAGCTGGCTGTATCTGTATCACAATACTATCTAAATAGTAAATCATTTTTATGAATGGAGTAGTATGTCCTCTACTTAACCCTAACCTTCCTCCATCACACTCTATGGGCAACATCCCCACTTTCTCACTGCAATCTCGCTGCTTAGTAAATATACCTCCTTGTTGGAGGGAGGGGGCCTAGATCACGCTCCCATACCTTACTGAATTTCTACTAACCCACTGGGGCTTGAATGTAGAAGATATCATTTTACTTGGCAATGATTATATTGCTGCTGTCTGTTTGTTGGCCTATGAACACTTTCATTAATGGTTTACCTGTACTTTACGTAATCCATTAAAAACTTCTCTACTATTTTGTGTATATATAATATGCCTATTTTACTTTCATCCTGATTTGTCATTTTATTCTATAAAATGTGCAATGATTAGCCAAAAGCAGCATGTGTTTAACCTAAACTTGTGACTTACTTAACTTTATGCTCATATGCAAAATCAGCCTCATCACATACGTTGTGTGCAAAGAAAGGTTTGTTCTGTTTAAGTTAAAAGTAAATATTGCTTTTTATAGCAGAGATATAGGGGCTGATCCAGAGTTTTGGAGTAAGGGTAAAACAGGTGCTAATGTGTGTAAACCAGAACTGCAGGCGAGGCAAGTTTAAACTGTGAAGATAAATTGTTCCAATTTAAGGATTTTTTCAAGAGTGGGTAAAACCATGTTGAATTGCAGGGGAGGTAAANGGAGAATACTTTATTGTTGCATGTTGCACACAGATACTGACCAGCGTTACTGTTACACTGTTATTAGACTTGTGCTGGAAACATCATCTCTCACCTGTAATACTGATTGCAAATAATTCAATTTGCGTCCCCTGCAATTCAACATGGTTTTGCCCACTCTTGGAAAAATCCTTAAATTGGAACAATTTATCTTACCGTGTGTGCCCAGCTTTAGAGTTGAGAGGTGAAGTTTTCTTGCTCATTTCCTAGTATAATTCACAGATTAGACATAAAGCTATGCAGTTTGTGAGATCTTTGTGCAGTTGCAACGTGTTTTCTCTGCATTCAATAGAAATAAATTGGATGTGATCTCCTCACATTGCAACATGGTTTTGTTCAATTCTACACTTGTATAAAGAAACAAATTGGAACTATCAAGTTCCTAACCAGCGCTGTAATCGACTAGAAAATATATCTGTTGTATCAATATCCAGTGTGTATGCAGCTGCACAGAGACCAGGTGAAGTCTCATATATATTTGCAATTCTACACTTGTGCCTAAACAAATGTGTAAGTGCAGCTCTGAATCATCCCCGTGATTTCTAACCAGCAGTAAGGGTGCAAAGCTGAAGATAAAGATGAAGATCTGCTTTACACTGTGGATTGGCTCCTCTTACGTTCTAGTCAACTCACGAGCAGTGCTCCAAGTGGACCGCTATGCGCTGGTATGGTATACTGGCACTTCGGTACCTCCCCATTTCCCGAGGTCAGATCTCTTTGTGATTACCCTGCCTGGATAGCCAAGTGTCCCCTGCACACGTACATCGCTGTTGTATCCATATCGCACACCTGGGCTGGAGAAGCGCACCCTCGAACTTCACACAAAATGCCCCATTGACTTTAATGGGGGGCGGCTCAGGGATGGGAGGGGAAGGGTGGCTACCATGCCTGGATAACCAATGCCGGTTTCTTAATTTTCAGACCCCAGGGGCTGTAGTGGCACCGGTTCAAATTCACAGCAAATGTACCTGGCGATAGGTAAAAAGGGCCCATGAAAATGAGGAAGAACCGGAACATAAAGTTATGAGTAAAACCAAGATAAATCAAGGGAGTTGCAGTCAGTATTAGAGTTAAGAGATGATATTTTCCAGCACAAGTGTAATAACAGTGTAACAGTAACACTGGTCAGTATCTGTGTGCAACATGCAAAAATAAAGCATTCTCCCTGCATGCAAACACTGACATTCATTTTACCCCCCCTGCAATTCAACATGGTTTTACCCACTGGTAACCTTACACTTGTAAGTTCAGTAGTATGTAATAGTAAGTCAGTGATAAGCCCACTCTTATCCCCTTACATTTACTAATACCCATCTCTAACATGGTATCTGAGACAACTGTAGAAACTGCCATGTCATGCTCCAGTAATGGATTTACCATACGGGCATTACACACCACTGGCATTAACCATCCAGCAGCGACACAGTTAAAGCGCTTCCTCCCGCAAGCCAGTAAAAATGCCAAGTCACGGCGGGGAGTGACGCAACACCCCGCCCACATGACAAAGCGCTGCTGCGCGTGCGCGCTGACCCCCCCTCTCCCTGCATTCAGGCGGCGGTTTTGTGACAGAGTGGGTCACGTGAGCCCCTGGCCGCTTCATAACACATTGTGGGAGGCGACGTCGCGTGACAGACCGGTGCGCGAGGTTTTGTGGCGAGCAGCGCGCGGTGTCGCTATCTCCTGCTGCCATCTCGCTGTACGGCCATTCTCCAGCCCAGTCCCCAGCTCAGTCTCCCGCTCTCCCCAGGCCGCGGCGATGGGTCTGCTGTCACACGGCTCGCCCCTTAGCTGGGAAGAAACGAAGAAGTACGCGGACCACGTCCGGCATCACGGCATCCTGCAGTTCCTGAACATCTATAACAAGCTGAAAGACCGCCAAAAGGACGTGCTGAAGTGGGGCGATGAGGTGAGACCCGCACTCTGCGGCCAGCATGACTGGGGGATGCAGGGTGTGATGGCTGCTGCCCTGCTTCTCTCCCTTCTCTGCCTGCAACTTTCTTATGGGGAACGTGGCTCCTTCCAGTGACAGCTCCTGTGTTACTGTGTGTTGCTATTGGAGGCGGAAGAAGTCATGCTCCCCATATGTGATCACTGGGAATAGTGACTCAGGGGACTATGGATTATAATACAAGTTCCTGGACATCGGATTCCTGCCGGCATTACCACCATACTATGAGCATGTGTAAACCCAGTGCAGATACTCTTTATTATTAATAAAATATATATATATCTCATGTGTTAAAAGAAAAGCCTGTCCTTAGTGACCTCTTAACTTTCTATGATCCTAGAAAGTGGTGGTGACTGCATATTTGTCTTGGGAGATAACTTTGGGATATCCCATTATCTGTAACCCCTATGACATGTATAGAAAGTGCATGGGGTTATTGGGACATTGGCATGTGTATTCCTGTTAATGTTGTGTAGGCTCTAAAGTAAGAGATGTCACCCAAACACAAGCAGCCACATATACAGCTTTGCTGATTAGCACATTATTAGACTGACATGTCATATGTAGCAGGTGATCACTGCAAGGTATTTATATTTTATGTATTAATATATTATCTACTATATGTGTGATCCTTCCTATAATATATATTATTGTGCATGGGTAGATGAACCAGTAATGAGACTCCTTGGGATGTTACAGGAGGATTGCAGTCTTATAAAGTAGTGCAGTTTTGAGGTTCCAGCATCTTAATGTAATGTGGCCTTTTCCTACTATTACAAAGTGTTATGGTAAACATTCTAAGGAGCAGGGCCTGAATAAATGATGGAAGGGACACATTGCCGCACATAATACATGTGTTGAAGATGGCCCAGAAATGTCACTATATAGTGTTTGTGTAAAATGGTATAATTTTTGCAGGACCATTTGTTCTGTGATTGACAAGATTTGTTTTCATGGAAGACTATACATATGACATAAATCTGCAACATTTAATACTCTTCTATAAAGTAGTGGCATTGTTTAGGTATTTCCATGTAAAGGAATATAGCAGTACAATGCTTCTAATATCAACTTGCTTATTAAATGGCATGAGCTAACATCCCATGGCTGCCAATGTGGAAGCTCCATCAATGTGAGATGTTTATCTTCTGTAGGTAGCACTTAATTAGAGCTATTTAATTCCTTCTGTGTGTTAGTAGATAATAATAAAGCAGCTGTAAGCGCTGTGTTGTGGCACATATCCTGCTTACATTTCCCCCTATGTAAACTGTACTTGGCAAGATAAGAGATTAGGATTTCTAACCTTGAATGAACTTCACATGCTTTTGTTTTGAGTTTGTTACGGGTTAAGGTTTTTGTTTTGAGTCTGCCCTGCTTTCCTCTATGGTTATTGTGTAGTGTAGTATATAGGCTTAATACTAAATGGCATCATTTGTTTTGCTTGGTACACTGACGCTTATAACCTCTGCATCTTGGTATTGTATAATATGTGTAATACTTGTACTGTATTGCTTTACAGGTGTCTGATAAATTGAATGCTCTTCAATCCTGTGCATTTGGAAAATCAGACTTCTCACATGGCTGAAAGTCTATTGGCTGCAAATATACAATTTGGGCAAAATTTCTCACAGTGCTGGTCCAGTGTGTTTTGACAGTGTGGCAAGCCTGCCGGAATGTTATTTTTAGAGTTAATCTGGGATTCAGACAGTGGCTAGTGCTCATTGTAAAATAAAGGAGCGTTGACAAGTTACTTCACATGACTTTCTTTTTGGAGACTGACCATTGTCTTAGAGCGTAGGGCCAAGTTTAGCCTGTAACATATGGCTGCCTTGAAAATGTGTAAATATTGCTCATTTCTGGATGTGTGTGGCAGGGAGCATCTTCTGTTTGTGTATATATGTAATATGTAACTGGTTCATAGTGGAAACTAAGCTGTGCAAATATTAACTCCTATTTTATGTTCATCAGGTGGAGTACATATTGGTGGCTTTTGATCATGAAAATCAAAAAGTACGTTTAGTGCTCAAAGGAGAAGAAATACTTGAGACACTTCAAGACAGAGGTGAAAAAATAAACCCCAAGTATGTTTTTATTTTAATTCTACATTATGAATCTGTCCTACTGCTTTGTTACCTAAACATCTTTCAATTAGTATACACCACCATCTGCTCTACTGGGTCACTCAGCAAGTGATTTACTTGGCTGTTGCTAGATAGACTAGTTCCAGCTCACTGGGTAAGAAACATTAGGCTGGGATAGACAACACACAGCAGTCTCCTATAATAGCGTGAAGTGTGGGGAATGGGGTGACAAGCACTGTCTCATTACTGATGAATTTCACATTATATTTTATTGTGCTTGTGGCATGTTGACAGGTACAGGCTTAACGAAAGTAATAAAGGAGCGATTACTTATGTCTTAATGGGTAACCAGTAATTTAACTGTCTTGCAGCCTAACCCCATCCTTTCCCCTTCTAACAACCTAACCTTATCTACCCTCATCTCCTGCTGCCTAAACAGCCAGTTCTCATTTAGTGGTAGACATTAACATTCCCATTTGAAGGCATGGTATAGGTGCCGGGATTGTTTCAATGTATAGGGTAATGGGTGGGGCTTGAATAAAGTTCCATGTAGTGTAAGCCTGTCTATTATCAATAAGAGTTTTAATGTTGCCCTTTTCAGTATGAGACAAGTTATGCCCAACTGTAGATCATGGTAGTTCCTTATCCCTATCACATGTATCTTTTTTAGGATCGAGGTAACTAACGCTTTCACACGTACCAGAATATATAATATAACCGGGAGTTTTTTAAACCATTTCGAGTTTGTAATTGATGGTCACCTATGCATACGTTGATGGATTGTAAAACATGATATTCATTTGACTACCAATGCTGAGAGCCATCTGTAACTGCAAATGATGGGGACAGGATTCTACACCCATCTCATCTCATTTATTCTGTCTCCAGTATGTAATTTTTTCCATATATGCACTGACCGATAACAAAGTGGTTCACATAGCTGGATCTCCTGCAGCTAGGCTCAGTTGAATGAATAGCAGAGCTGGGCATGTACACTGCTCAAACAGCATATTCAGAGATAAGCTCTGCACAAGTGATTTCAATGAATAGCAGGAGATTTAATAGTGTTGCCAATATTGTTAACAAATTTCTAATTTCCTACTGCAGTCTTTAAATAAACATGCCTCTATGTAGAACACTCCAACTAACCTTGCTGATTTAAGGTGTTGTGCTTTAGTAAGGGCTGCAGGAGTGTGTAATTAGACTGGAAACATGATTTAAAATGACCAGTGAGAAATATATATATGGAGACCATAGAAGCTTTACATTGCTTGACCTCTAGGAACAATGTAAGACACAAGGGAAGGGGGGGGGGGTGTTAATGGTAAATGCCAACCATCCCATGCTACATTCATTAGTTCTTAAATAAAGACCTACTGTATCATGTGGAAGAAGCCAGACCAGTTTTCTGTTTTAACCTCAATGTGCAGATTGACTTGATTCTCTGTAAGCTTAGCAATAGAAAGAAGCTGCTTTGGGCAACTTAACCTGATGTGCTGGATATTTGAATATGGTCAGATAATGTTGTCAGACAAGTCGGGTGTGTATACAGTTGTATTTTGTAAACTTTAATTTGTCAAACAAATCTGTACAGTAGCCAAACACGGGTATAATTTACTATGAATTTGGTCTCAGACTTCTGTGCTAGAAAAGTTCCAGGCAGCAGTATGTGTTTAAATTAAGTGAGGGCGTACTATGCGTCATTTGACTTATCCATAATTCCAGTGCTTCTATAGTGAGGGCTTGTGCTGGTGGTCTGTACTCTGATGGCAGTGTGGGCTAGGAGAGTGGCTCTCTGGCCTGCATTGAAACTCATCAAGTTTCTGCTGGTGCTGTGCTTAGAGCAGCATTGTGTATGTCTTGATCTGATCATATGTTTATATAACTAACTTTGTTTTATGGTGTGTTTTAAAATAAATCTAATGTTTAAGTTTATTGCTTATAACCTCTTTAATGCATCCCCTGTTACTTGCAGCAATGACCTATTAATAAACTGTAAAGTATTACAATCTGCGAACATACTTTTAGTCATTTCTGTGGCTGTATTATGCTTTAAGCACTGTCACTTTGATGTTTGTTTGCTTTGATATAACCTTACTTTTTTATGTTGCAAATGAAGGTATTGAGAACCATTAGATGTTACCATAATTTTTTTTTTCTACCGATCATTTTCAAAAATAATTTGGCATTTTACCCATCTGTAATGCTTTATGCTGTCTTCTGTGTGTGATTAATGAAGAGTCTTGCTTTTTCATACAGTTATCATTTAATTATTTTTTTTTTTTTGTCTTCTTTTCTCTGCACATCCAGCCATCCAACACTTTGGAGACCAGAATATGGTAGTTATATGATTGAAGGCACACCCGGACAGCCTTATGGTGGAACAATGTCTGAATTTAATACAGTAGAAGATAATATGAGAAAACGGCGACAAGAAGCTTCTTCATTACTTCCAGAAAATCATTCGATTTGTACTGTAACCTCATTTCCAAGGTATTGTGGTATCCTGCAATGTGTTAAATATTTCATCTGCTTCATTAAAAAAGAAAACATTCCTAAGAATTTATGCAATCCATATTTACAGCATTTTTAAACTTGTTTGTGTTGAAGTGGATTATGTACAACATGCAGAGATACTAATGGCATGCATTTTGGCTGTAGATTGGGATGCCCAGGATTCACATTTCCAGAGTTTCTTCCAACTCCAGTTGAGCAGGGAGCCTCCAAGTCTCTCTTTTTCCCTGATGAAGCAATTAATAAACATCCCCGGTTTAGGTGCGTATGGTTTATTATAAACATAAATTGTATGTTCCTTGTTGGAAGGTTTTAAAACTGTACCTTTTTTTATTTTGCACAGTACTTTGACAAGAAATATTCGACACAGACGTGGTGAAAAAGTTGCTATTAACGTTCCCAGTGAGTATAACTTCTTGTTGTGTAACTGACTGTTATGTGCTATATTTTATTACTAAAATCTTTTATCAATTTTTATTTATAGTTTTTAAAGACCAGAATACTCCTTCTCCATTCATTGAACGATTTTTGAATGACAGTGGAGATGATGCAAAAGCTGCGATACCTGATCATATTTACATGGATGCTATGGGGTTTGGCATGGGCAACTGCTGCCTACAGGTATTTAAAATAATAGTGGTTCTTTTCTGAATCTTTCTTGGCTCTTGTCTGCCACATATTGCAACTGGTGTTAGAGGAGAGTTACTTGGTGTTTCTTGTGTTATGAACAACACTTATTCCAGTCTATTATGGCAGAATTTGAATTTTTTTTTTATTCGTTCCTCTATGAGCGCAAATGGAAACCTGCTATGTAACGATCTTTGTGCTGAATCGAATCACTATAGTCCAGGAAAGTTTATGGTGTGTTTTTTTTTTTTTTTTTTTCCGATTGTGACAAATGAAATCAAAGGATGCATAACACTGTCCTCCATGCATTGATTTGTGTATACATTTTTAGGATCTATAATTATTTTACTCTTTTAGGTAACTTTCCAAGCTTGCAGCATTTCAGAAGCTAGATATCTTTATGATCAGCTGGCTACAATATGTCCAATTGTGGTAAGTTTCTTTCTGTGTTTTTTTTTGTTTTTTTGTTTGGGGGTGGTCTTGGGTTTTGATTGTGTAGCAGTAGTGGAAACACAAGTTCTAGAGTAAATTCTATGTGGATTTACTCTGGTTAATTGGCTGTCAATTAAATTGCTAAATTGTATGTGTATTTGCCCCATTTATTAATCCTTTAGAATGTAAGCGTTAATATTAATAAATATTGTGTTTAGCTTCTACAGGCACCGCAGAATCTATTTGCTCAGATATATTTGCTATGGTATATACGTCCCCTTCAAAGTTGAAGTCTGCTCCAATATTGCATTTACAGTTTTGGTTTTCCATTCCACTATGGTGTCATAGAAAGCCAAAGTACTTGGGTTTGCATTTGCATATGACTTTCGTTTTCTTGTCCTTTTCATTGTTAAAGATTTGTATTATATTATCCTCCTTCCTTTTATAGATGGCTTTGAGTGCTGCAGCTCCTTTTTATAGGGGTTATGTGTCTGACATTGACTGCCGATGGGGAGTAATCTCTGCCTCTGTAGATGATCGAACTAAAGAAGAAAGAGGCCTGAAGGTAAGGTGTCTATAGCAAACCAATTACATACACGTTGTGCAACATTTGTTTTTCGCAATTTGGATTCATACAATATAATTAACTTCTTGCTTTCTTCTGTAGCCTCTGAAGAATGACAAGTACCGAATAAGTAAATCTCGGTATGATTCTATAGATAGTTATCTATCTACATGTGGTGAAAAATACAATGATATTGATTTGACTATAGATAAGGAGATCTATAACCAGCTGACAAGAGAAGGTAAGCTGTTTAATCCTCAGATTGAAAACAAATATTATATTGAGAACATCTAAGTAACAATTAAACTGCACTGCTGTGTCTTTTATTTGCCAGGCTTTATAAAAGCTTTTTATTTCTGCTTAAAACAATCATTTATGGATTTTCATTTTAGCAACCACAACCCTCAAAACATTCTAGGCTTGTACCAGTTACATTAGTTAATTCACAAAATAAATAGTTTAAGATGCTGAAGTGCTTTTAATCGCATGTCAATTGTAAAATTGTTGTGTTATTAATTAGAGAAAGTATTCATAATATATGGGCCTGCATACTTGCTCCAATTGCTTAAATTACCAGTTTTCTTTTTTTTTTTTTTTTTTTTTTTTTTGTAGTTTGCATTGGTCAAACACAACTAGTTTACCCTCATGAATACTCATCTTATATCTGTTTTTACAAATGTTTTAACATGGTTTCTTGCCTTTATGTATTGCCATGGAACAATAGACTTTTTCTGTAGTATTGCTTCCACCTTACTTTTTTTTTTTTCCCCCTTTTGGTTCAGGAATTGATCATCTCTTGGCTCAGCACATTGCTCATCTCTTTATCAGAGATCCTTTGACACTGTTTGAAGAGAAAATACATTTGGATGATGCAAATGAATCTGATCATTTTGAGGTATGTTTGCACCTATGTCAGCGTTGATAGGTTCTTAAAATTGGTCATCCTAATTTTACAAGTCATGTTAGTCTAGTTTTTCCTAGAGTTGATGTGTTAAGAAGGTCCTTTACATGGGTTGTAAATCCCTGTTTATTAAAATACCCTAAGCATTGTAATGAAGGGAATTATTTAATATAAAATAAAGTTGCTGTTTATGAGGTCAGATGTCTGGCAGGCTGCTGTAAAGCTGAGTATGCACTGTATTTAAATTCTTCTATGCACACTAGCCAGAAAACTGTGTATCATCTGTTCTTCTGACATTATTGACCATGCTCCTAACAATCCATAATGTGCTGCTGTCTAACTGTATTTAACAGCATACTTGGAATATATACACATACGTATTTAAAGCGTAACTCTGTGTACTCTGCTTAACCTAGCGCTACAGCGCCTCTAGATACCTGACACCTTCTGAACAATGTGTATCCAGGATTAGAGGGTTTAATTTACTATTGTGCTGTGTTCTGATCATTAGATGGAGAATTCTTATAATTGATTAAATAGAATTTCTCTGGTCCGTGGTGGGGTTGTGAAATTTTTATTTGTCTGACAGACGTTCTGCTATTCTGTATTTGACACTTTCTTTTTTTTTTTTTTTTCTTCATTTTCAGAATATTCAGTCAACAAACTGGCAAACCATGAGGTTTAAGCCTCCACCACCCAACTCTGATATAGGATGGAGAGTGGAATTTCGACCTATGGAGGTTTGTTATTTCTTCATTAAATATGCAAAGGACTACAACATATCTTTCCTGCTATAAAAAGAGATACTGCAATCGTTTCTAGACTAAGCAGTTGTAGACAAATTACATTTTACGTTTTGCATCAATGTCTGAAATTTAAAATGAAAAGCTGATAATCTGTATAACTGGTAATTGTTCCTGTATGCCACATCTTCTGACTAGACTATAATCTGGCTGTTCTCCTTTTCATTGTCAGGAACACATTTTTATTTATTTTTTGTTTTTTTTTCTTGTAGGTTCAGTTGACGGACTTTGAAAATTCGGCGTATGTTGTGTTTGTGGTGTTGTTAACCAGAGTCATTCTTTCATACAAACTGGATTTTCTAATTCCTTTGTCAAAGGTAAGACTAAGACAGTGACAATTTATACCGAACAGAATGGAGATGGGTATATTGGGCGTCTTAGAGCAACACAAATGACAGTAGTTATGCAGTTTTTTTTTTTTTATGGTCATTATGCATATGTTTTGTTTAAGATGAACAAATATGCCTAAACAGGGAGAAAAGTGGAGTTTTTGCCCATAGCAACCAATCAGATTCAAGCTCTCTATCTCCCTGCTTAGTAAATTTAGGTCTTGAGTGCTCATAATAATTTAAATTACTTCAAAAATTACCTTCATTAACTCTTCATAGGTTGATGAAAACATGAAAGTGGCCCAGAAACGAGATGCTGTCTGTCAGGGAATGTTTTATTTCAAAAAGGACATTTCGAAAGGTAATGTGCACCCTCTTTACTCCTATTGTAAAGTCTGTATGTAAAATGTATACCATTTATCTGTATCTGAACCAAACACTAATCACTGAGAACATTTACATATCTTGTATTGGCTAAATATATATGCATACTACCAGACCAAGGCAAGACATTATATTCTGCTTTATGATTAACTTGGTAATGTGATGGTAATATTTATTTATTTTGTAGCTGGGATTGCTGCAGTTGATGGCTGTTGCGCCACTCATAATGGTACAGAAGCTGAATCTGAGGAATATACTCTTATGAGCATTGATACAATAATCAATGGAAAGGTACAACAAAATGTAAAGTAAACAATGTGTTACTTGTGTCTGTAATAGACCGTTCATTCAATTTGAATGTTTGTTTTTCAGGAAGGTGTTTTTCCTGGTTTACTTCCGATACTTAATTCTTACCTTGAAAATATGGAAGTAGATGTGGACACTCGCTGTACTATATTAAACTACCTTAAACTGATCAAGAAAAGAGCATCTGGTATGTTTCTTTAGGTTGAACTAATTTAGGGTTTTGCTATTATTAAACTGATTAAATCCTAAGGGGCCAATTCTATTCCTTGTGATATTCCCAGCTTATTGGGTGTGATTCCTTAAAAAAATAAAATAAAAAATTGTATGGCCTAAATGATACAGTAAAGTGAGCCAGTGAAATGTGTGTTGGTTATTTGTGCTCAGTTTAATGCAACAAACCTTGCAAACTCAGTGACTCTGAATACCTTGTTAAACATAACATATTCTGCCTTTGTATTGGTGTACTACACACTGCAGCAAGTCCAGGCTGCTATGAAATGCTTAGGTTTGTAGTTCATAAAGCTCCACCATAGCAAAATTTAGGTTTATCCTGATTAAAATCAATGCTAAAATGAAAACCCCTTACAGTAGTGCAATATTGCTTAAAGTGAATATTGTATCCAGACTATATACAAGTGCTTATTTGGATCAGGCCCAAAATGTCTTGTAATAAAAATGTTGCATTGATAGTATGAAGTAAACATGTATTCTCTTTTAGGAGAACTGATGACTGTTGCAAGGTGGATGAGAGAATTTGTTGCAAAACATCCAGACTACAATCAAGACAGTGTGATAACTGATAAAATTAATTATGACCTAATGGTGAAATGTAACCAAATTGCTAATGAACAGACAAACTGTCCAGAACTGCTTGGGTTTACAACTACTAGAATAAAACATAGCGGGAAAAACCTTCTTCTTTAGAATTGGTTATGTAGCCCACTTATTGTCAGGTCTCTTGTTTTTGGTGGGTAGTTCTTGTTTTGTGTTTTTTTAATATGTAATGACCGAACAGTTGTACTGCACAAAAAAACATGGGCCAATATATGCTTCTTTTTATGCAGTGGTAGTTTCATGAAAACTTTCTATTAGCTATACATTGTACATGTAAATAGTAAAATATTTTTATGACTAACTATGTATTCATTTAGCACTGTATAAAGTTACTGTGAAATCAACTAACATTTTTAAGAACACTTTGGGGAAACCCTGTGCTATTCATTCAGTATGGTACCAGAAGTTGTATTTAAGCTTTTTATCTCCTATTTTGTTTTTTCTTCCTTACAATCTAGATTGTTGCATGTATTTCATATGCATGTACCAATGCCTCGATAAAGAATATACTTGAGCTCTCGCTAGAGCATGCACAAGAAATGCATTTGCCAGCGCCCGGGTCTGGTATAAATGTAATACGTTTCTTGAATCCGTGAACAATTGGTCAAAAGACTTGTGTGCTGATGCTATAGCACATTTGTCCTTTGGACTGACAATGGCCAGGGATGACCAGACTGACTTATATACTTTGTGTTTTTTGTTAAAACATTTATTCCACGCAATATGGATTGTTATATAATTTGGTGGGTTTTTTCTGTTTTGGGCTAATTGTAACCAGACTGAATTCTACAGCAGCAACTACTGAAAGTACTCAGACAATGTCCAACTGGAAAACCTCTCTGGCCTTAACTATATTGACTGTGTTAAATACATATGAAAGGGCTGGTGTAATTATGGTGTATTGTAAATATTTGTCTATTTCAATATTACTTGTACTGCATCTCCTTGTTGTAAAAGATTATAACCAAATGTATATATGAATGGATACTATTTGAATGTTATTTTAATAGCTGTGGACATTATGCGGATATAAAATATGATCTTATATTTTAATTCTGGTAGTTGATGTTTTGACCCTTGTGATCACTGTGCTTCACAAGACCTGTTCAATGTTACACAGTTCTGTTTTAATCTTGCTGTATCTCTAAAACAAATGCATATCTGGTACCTACTGCTCTGGGGGTAAATAAAATATATTGGGGAAATGCAACTTACAAACTAGGTTTTTGTTTCTTAAGTGCATTTTACTTTTGCTCTCACTTCAGATAAGACAGGTGAAACATTACATATGCCCTTTCAAGATGTAATTTTCTAAATAATGGTTGCCAGTGTTTTGTTGAATGCATCCTTGTTAATCTGCAAGGTAAAAAAAAAAAAATTCCTATAGGTAATAAAACTAATCATTCTGTACCTCCTAAATAAATGTAAATGAGAGCACACCTTGAAACACATTCTTTTTCTTACCACAAAATGAGTTGCTTAGGGTAAATTCAGTATCTACATTCAGTAACTGCTATATAATCTTGGGGAACAGGGGATGCATGTGTGGCTTGTCTGAAGTCCCAGGGTACAAAGTATATATTGAACTACAGAAGAATCTTTTAGATCTATTTTCTCTAACACCTGGATAGCTAAGGCTATGGGAAGGTGATCTTAACCCCTTCTGACCCTGCGCCGTATTTATACGTATCTATCACCCCCCTCAGAGTCGCATCCAATGTGACCTGGCCCCTAAATTTTTGAAACTTTCAAATTTTCTTAAAATTTTAAAAAAATTGTTAAAGTTTGAGCCGCCTACCGCCCTAAAAATGTTAAAGGTGGTTTAAAAAATGGTGGCAACAGAAAGTAGACATATTGAATTATTATTTTAGTAACTATTTTGTGTGGTATGACTATTTGTGTAAAAATTGTAACATTTGGAAAAAATCGCATTTTTCATGACAGTCAGAATTTTTTCGTGAAAAATGCGCAAATATCAACCAAAATTTACCACTAACTTAAAGTACAATGTGTCACGAAAAAACAATCTCAGAATCAGTTGGATACGTTAAAGCATTAAAAAGTTATTACCACATAAAGTGTAACATGTCAGATGTGTAAAATAGGGCTTGGTCATTAGGGACCAAATAGGCTGCATCTTAAAGGGGTTAATATATTCTTCAAAGTTTACAGCCATGGAATAATACAATGTTTAGATAAGCAGAAAAAGCTGGCTTTTTTTTTTTTGTTAAAAAAAAATAAACTGGGTCTGCACTCTTCACATTGAACCCTTCTTTTTGCACATCATTACTCAGAAAATGTGCTGTGATTGGGCAGGAGGGAGAGACAGACAGTGTTGGGCTGGAAACAGCTGAATGTGAGCCAATCAGCACTGCACAAACACAATGGGAGATTTAGTGTTCAGACTGACTGAAAAAGCCAGATAGGAAGGTTGAACACCTTCTTTTAAGCAGGCTTTCAGTAGTTGGCTTTTTGTAAATGCAGTGTTCACAAGGAGTGTAGAAGCTGGCTTTTTCATTAAAAAAAAAAAAAAAAGACTTCGCTAATTTGAGGTAATGTGAACAGGGCATTACACAGAAGATCTGAGCCTGCTTGCAGGCTTTGATTTCTCTGCAGGAACAGGGGGTAATCATTCTGGTCCCAGAATAACATAAATTTAAGGGGTTTTATTCATACCTATTATTATCTTTTCAAATGTCATAAGGGTGATGATGACCAGGGACATTAATAGTGTTCCTTTTCCAGGTTTTGATCCTGGATGATTTTTTCCAAGTGGGGCAGTGTATATGTGTACCTCAATTATCAGAGGATTCATCTCTGTAAAAGGGCCTTCCTTTGACAATAGCTTTGCAGGGCTAGCCTATTAGTGGGGTGGCCATTTGCAATAAAGGATTGAATTGCAGTCACCACATATGGTTGGCCGTACCATTGCCGCTTGGTTCATTCCAATAGATGACTCAGTTTGTTCTCGGCGGTGTGTGGAGCAGCTACCTGAGTCACCGCTTTCAAGTTTTCACTTCCAGAGGTGCATCCTTTGGCAGAAAGATTTTGTGCCCAGGAGCAAATGGTGTTTATTGTTACCACTAAATCCTTTTCTCTGTAGACCGCTCAGGGACACCTCGCTCCCACCCTCACACTCAGTGACCCCATGTGTGTATAGTGTTTCTTTTCATTCTCTTCTGAGAATGAACTGTAACAATAGCTCGTCCAATGCAGTGTGCCCTGGATTTCTACCGCAAAAATGATTTAGTGGTAAATAACTACAATTTTTTTCTTAAAACAAAAATCGTTCAAATTAAACAATATATGACGATCTTCATTTTAATCAAACATATAAACAAGCTGCCTCCTTTGCGGCCAAGGAGAGCTGGCCTGTATTGGTGGCTTTTTCCAAAATACTGCATAGTACAAGTTTTCAAGCAAAGTCCAAACATTTCCACTTAACTGCAGCACCACGGAAAAGCCTGGTTAACACTGATGGGACATTGTGCCTGGTGGTCTCCAACTACTAGGTGGACATCATAATGTCAATCGGAAACATTATCTTAATTAAGCTGGTCTGATAAATTATCTGATCCATTCTTAGGTGCACCTTCTTTTCTATTTTTTGCTTCATTATTACATTACTACCTAATACATCTCTCAGCAAAGAACACATTGGGTTAATCACATAAACTGAAAAATAACTGATAAAGAACAATGACCAGATCTGGATTTGTAATGGCTATGTTGTAATGTGGCAGAATAATGTCCACATTCCTCATCTGTGCATGCACATATTACTTTCCCATGGTGGGACAGGGCGTTTAAACTTGTCTCCCCTGCAGTTTAATGTTTGGGGTTACCCAGGTTTACACTTACACCTGCTTTGCCCTTACTCCCAAACTCTGAATCAGCCCCAAAGTGGTTGAAAAATTCACTGGCCCAATAATGTGATTGGCTGATATGTTTCAAGAACCAATACAGATATAACAAGGGTTTAGTTAACTACCTGGGAACCACAATTGAATAGTAAGTGGATTGTGGAAACCTCAAAGAATTTCCAGGTTTATTAATTTCACCGATTATATATATCGTCCAAATCTTTCAATACAATTTTATTCAGCAACCATCAATTCCAATGCAACAAATCTTTAGTAGGTAACAATATACCTTCCATTAGTATTCAGGAAAGTTTAAAGCAAAGACGGACACAATTCGAGTCCAACTCCACTGTAGGTAAATGCAAGTGCACAGGCTCTGGCTTCTATAGCCAGAGCCAATGCTCCTTGTGCAGCAGCGCCCGCTGTGCATAAAAAGCGGCATAAGTAGTATTCCGGCTTTTATGAATGAAAGGCTTCTATGTGCAGCGAGTGCTGCTGCACTCACACAGGGGTATATTTATTAAGCAATTAAGCAGTGAGATTGAAAAGTGAGAATGTTTCTCATAGCAACCAATCATATACAAGCTCTCAGTTTCACACTGGAGAATGTAAACTTGAATCTGATTGGTTGCTATGGGCAACATCCCCACTTTTCAATCTTACTGCAATATGACCGCTTAAATATACCATAAGTATAATTTTCCAGGTCTACACTTGTACCCGTAGATCCCAATATATTTTATGCGGAATGTTCTAACAGTTATAAGAAATCAAGAGAAATTTTCTCTTGTACAGATTGGTAAATAGATTGCTTCCTTTACAGGGACTCACACTTTCTGGTTCCGATTCCGGTGACCTCCAAGCAACAGCTAAAAAAAAAGACAATTTTCTTGCCGAATGCTTTGAACTTATAAATCCAATAAATTCAATTAGACAGTTGTGACATATTGTTTGCACATGTTCTATGCAATTTTCTAAAATTAGTTAAGCAAATATTACACAGTCCAGGAGGATTTTAACTTTGTTCTATATTTCAGTGTTTGTCCTGCTCTAAACTTCAGCTAAGTTCTTGTGCAATTATTGAATTATTATTGCATAGCAGATGATCATGAAAGCTAAAATTAAGTCAAACAGGTCAAACAGCTAGCAGCCCAAAACTGTGTTCTGAACAGTTTTGGTTGTCCTATTCACTGTAATTAGAATACTGGTTTGTTTTGTCATTGTAGATGGTGACCTAAGAACATCAATAAATTACGGAAAATTTCTCCATATACGCTATATAGATATGCATTCATCAACATCATCTATCTGCAAAACAATATAACTTTATAATTATATAGCTATATATATATATATTTATATAGCTGTCGTAACTATGATGTTTGGAGCATAATCACAACAGTGCTTACACCTATTTTTGAAGTCAGGGATGGCCAAACCGATCCACATGATCTACCAAACGGTCCATGTTTTCTATGTCTCCTCCTAGTTAAGAACCTGTGCTCTAACATGGAGACTTGGAAAACATGGACTGTGGGTAAATCATGAGGACTGGTTTGGACACTCCTGTTTTAGCTGTACATGTCACATAGAATTTGAACTGCACATGGGCAAAGGGAGCAAGCTCAAAATGCGGATACAAATGAGCAGGGTTTCTTGTGTTCAGTGTGCCCTGTACTGCCTCTGCGTTGATTTTTACATATGGTTTCATTAAAAAAAAATGTAGCAAGAAAATATAATGGATCTGAGATCTGCCTTTAAGGATTACTCAGGTGAAAGAATGGTAAGCTGGGCACACACGGTAAGATAAATTGTTCCAATTTAATGATTTTTTTCAAGAGTGGGCAAAACCATGTTGAATTGCAGGGGAGGCAAATTGAATTAATTGCAATCAG
>JABWIB010006218.1:4450-26962 GCA_016617825.1 Platyplectrum ornatum
TAGATGCGAATGTTGAGTTCACTATCTGTAGGCAGCTGTGCTCTCCATTTCTGCCCTCCACATGTTTTTTACAACTTGCTCTTTGTCAAGATTATCCCCCAGAACAAGCAGAAACATGTTGACTGTATTTTAATGATTCATTAAATGATTCATTAAATATAGTTTATATATTTTTGAACCTAATACAATAAACATAAATACATTATAATATTATAAGGTGTTTTTTTTTTTTTTACGGTAAACACAATGTGTTTGCATGGAATAGATCGGACAGGATGGAATGATGAAAGCTGGAACTGGGATCTGGATATGGAAACGTGAGGACTGAAGCTGTGATCNGAGTGAGCACTAGTGGCAGTACAGTGTAGCAGGATCCTAGACTGTGGCTGGAACACAGAATTAGAGAACTCCCAAGGAGTAGAATTGGTTGTGATACGATCCAGGTGATGTAAGACAGCAGAAAGGAATCCAAGGAGAGATTGTACAATCAATGGGTCAAGTGGCAGATGCAGCAGCTGGCTTAGCATGACAAGGAACAAGCACTGGATCCAGGTCTATGCGAGGACTCCATTCATAAGGAGACATGTGGGAGTGCATGTCACTACCCTCTCTTCCGGGGTTATCAGGGGCTTACGCTTACACCTCTACACCCATGCCTTAAGTGACCTGTGTAGATCATCAATCCATGCTAATACTGATCNACATAGATTCCCCTAACCCTGCCTACACTGTATAATTTAAATANAACCCCCCACCCACCAAGTGTCATTTACATGTGCACTGCCAGGGGATTTGTCCTCTCTTTTTGTGTTGAAGTCATACATCAATGACAAAAACATGAAATGTGATATATCAGTGCCTAATCATACGCCAGTACCATGGTAAACCTGATAACTGTACTGTACAACTACTGGCAATCCACTATGCTTTGAAAATTGCTGACTTATAGAAGCTCACAATTATACACCCCACTCACCAAAATGTTCTCAGCAGGATGATTGCTCATAAGAGAAATTTATGCAAACTGTCATATTATTTCGACACATTTTCATTTAACCTCCTGACAGTCTGGTAAGGTATTGCCACAGGGTTTATACACCAGAAAAACTTTAAGATGCTGCCAAACAATAGCATATATTATTATTATAATAGATTCAGATGCTGGGATAAGTAACACTGAATTATTATAGTCATTAAACAACTACTGCTGGCATANCACCACAACCCATATCATCTGGTTTCAAATAGCACATTGTGGTTTAACCATTACCACAAGATATGTATATAAGGCAATAATAGAATGTAAGGCAAATAGATAAAGAATCAGTTACCATAAGTGGAATATAATTTATTTATGGACAAATATTTAGTAGCTGAGAATTCTATCATGTTCTGGTGTGTAGATCAGAGCTTTGACAACTGTGTATTTAGAAAAGCAAGTAGACTTTAAAAGTCTTGAAATATGACAAGTGTAGCATGTCTAATCTTGCACTTGGGGGGAGTGATTGTATCCGGAGACATAGGTTCATGAAAGGCAGAGGATAAAAAGTGATTATTTATGTTTTTCCTCTAACTTTTGTTCCTATTCAGACTCTACTGATCCCACAACAGCATTTTAATGCCCTAGCCAATAATAATATCACTTAATCTGAACTCACTGTTATGTCTATGTATGTTTTAANCATTCAAAGGTATTTGGTAAGCTCCTCGAAAAGCATTTTTGCCAGAATGAAAAACACAGTCATTTAAGTCATAAAGATATTTTAGACACAAAGACTCTTACCTTGAGAAAAGAAATGATATTATATAGTTTGAACATCAAAACACATGTTTAGCTAAAATGTATTCTAAAGCGTCATTAAAAGAGTATTGCGTTTTTTAATCATACAGGAATTGACCTGTTTTAGATGAGGATAATTTTGTGAGATCATTATTATGAGCTACACATTGGGTGTCAATGGTCTGTACACTAAAGATAGAGGAAGCTTAAGATACCCATTAGTAGTAGGTGCCAGTGTACATATGAAGCAGTCCTTCATTTCTAGATAAGTTACGTTGTGTTCGTTTATGTTTTGGTGTCGTTCTCGGNCTTTCATGTTATAAAAACTCCTCACCAATTTGCTTTCAGACTTGAGTTTTGTGCCTGGTACAGACAGGAGAAAAAAAAAACCACAGCACAAAGTAAATTCCAGCAATTCACTGCTTACATAACATCCCACTGAGTTTGGCTTTAGTAACAAAAAGAGAGCAGCTTAGAAGTAAAGTCTTCAGCTCTCCCATGTTTGCTTAGGAAACAAGCCAACTTTCCTGATCCCTTCCCTTCAATGGCTACTTACTTCATTACAACAGAAAAAAAAGGAAATTCAGGTCAATCACAAATACAATTACTATTTAGTTGCATGCTTTGCATTAAGCTGGTCATTTTAGTAGATAACTTAATGAAACAAATTAAATTACAGCCTAAATTATATTTCCTTGTTAGAACTTGAAAAGCTCTAACAGACAACAAAATGTAATTGGTAGTGAAAGCAGAAGGACTTTATATTTATGAACCAGAAACTAATCGGTTGCTGCTAAAGCTGACGCCCAACTATCCATACCATGGAAGAGACTTTTTTCCTCTTTCAAGGTTCATATTTACCAAACAGATTTAAGCTCAGTTTAATTTTACATGCTGGAAAATGTGAACTCATATCTAATTGGTTGCTATGGGCAACATCTCCATATTACCAAACCCGCAGTTCAGTAAATTAAGGGCTTTAGAGTAATATATCTTGCATTGATGTCATAATCATGAACGATAATTGTGGAATGGTGCAAGATCTTCTGGTGTGTGGCCAGTATATATATATATATATATATATATATATATATATATATATATATATATAGCTATACACAGAAGTACTATAAAAATACTACAGCTATACACAGAAGTGGCATCACAATTGTTAATGAAATACTTATCCATATTAATATTGCTTATCCGTATTTGGAATAAGAAAGGTATGGTGACTATTAAAGCATATGCCTTAATGCNGTAATCTTAAACACATAATATATTCCCTATTACACAAGAAGTCCTGTGGTTTATAAATGTGGCAGTGTGGAGCTCACGGTGTTGCAAAACATTAGATATCTAAGGAGATGCTGACTCTGAGGTAAATATTAGATATACAAGATTTAGTTAAAAACAAAATGCTTTCTAGTAAACCTAAACTAAGAAAAAAAATCTAATAATTTATCATACAAAATCTGGATTGTGGAGAAGATTTTTAATTGAATTCTTAATTTAATTTAATTGAAGTTCATCTTAANCAACAGTGGCTATTAAATAATGAAATATTACACTGGATTCACTTTTATCCTGTATGGGTTCCTTTACATTAAAGAAACAATATTATAAACACTGGCATATACAAATTAGTTTTTCACAAAATGTCTAGAGAAATAAAACATAGGAACTCCTGCCAGACATAGACCATGTGGGAGGTCTGTTAAGAAAAAACCATAAAACAAACAAGTGGGATCTAGAGAACTTATAAAGTTTCGTTCTTGGCAAGCAAGGGTAATGCAATTAGGATCCACACAANATAAACACACAGGCTCACAAATTAAATGCTGTTCTTACCCAAAGGTCTAATACTAACAAATCTAATATCCTTAACATTAACAAAAATGTAAAAACAGGACCCTACAAGTATCTTTTTCTTACTATAACTAATAAGAAGCAAGCTACATTTTACACACATATAACCCCTTAGTAATTGTATAAATGTATAGGCAGGATATCCTCCTTTATCCTATAGACTTCAACCATCAGCACCTCTACAATTAGTAAATAGATATACTTAAATGCCGTTTGGGGGTAGAGCAATGGACCTGATCCAGACTAAGTACTATTGATTTACACATGGGCAGAAAAACACGTTGGACTGCAGAGGACTTAAATTTCATTAGATGCAAATAGTATTAGAGTTAATAGATGCTGTTTCCCAACCAAGTCTAATAACAGTGTAACAGTAACACTGGTCAGTATCTGTGTGCAACATGCAACAATAAAGTATTCTCCCTGCATGCAAAAACTGACATTCATTATACCTCCCCCTGCAATTCATCATGGTTTTACCCACTTGTGTCAATAGTACGTGAAGTGGTTCTGGTCCAAAATTTGCAAGTAGTATTTGAGAAAAAAATGTTCATGTCATTTATTATATTTTCTAGAATTTATTATTATAGTTTCCAGAATTAATAATCCTTTTACAGATGAATTAGGAAGAAAAAACAAACCAATAAGTTACATTCTGTGAAGATTTTATTACCATATATTTTATCTTACAGATTTAAACTGAAGGCCAGAAAGAGCAAATACAGAGCATGGCTTGTGCAAACAATGCAAAATGGAAAGGGGTAAAAAGTAAGAAACAGAGCATAAGAAAGAAAATAAAATACTGCAACAAACTAATTTGAGGATACTTTGAAGTACATGAAAAAACCCAAACATGCATAGATTGGGCCCGATTTACAGTTCAAACTAAAAATAGAGACTAATGTACACACACACTGATGTTTTAGTTGCTGTTTTTGTACTTGTTTGCCCTTGAGGTTCANGCAACCTTTCGACCTGCATGAGGTCTGTGGTGCAACGATATAACTTTTAGAAGTTGTACCATAACCCGGGTCAGGTCAAACACACATCTTAGAGATGCGTCAGAATAGGCCTTCGCTGATCTGGCGTCCAGGAAGTACTTAAGTCGTGTGCATGAACATTCTTGCAACTCTAAATCAGACCCAATGTTATATTTGAAGCACACACAAAGCTTTATGGGCCATTATAGCTACAAAGTTTCAAATACAAACAAGTCTTTCCAGAAATATATGTTACAGCAATGTTTATTTATCACAGGATAGCAGTAGATAAAGTATACTGCGAGTTTGGCACTTAGTGATATGGACAAAACACTTATTTGGTTTCTCAGATCTAAAGCCATACCAAAAAGATTTCTATTTCATTAAATAAAACACGGTTTTAGTTGTGTGTGGAACTAAGCAGATGAAGTCTCAATTTAAGCCTACACAGAGGGAGCTGCCNTTTCTTGGGGGTCAACCAAAGTCAAAAAGATTTCAGTCAATCAACTTACAATGAACTAGAGATATCAGTGAGGATTCATGGACACACTGTGTAGGGGGTGATATTGTTACTTTACTCTGCAGAAAGCAGCCATTTAATATTTGTGACAGTCAATTAACTGGTGAAAAAGATGAATAATCAGGAATATTGGTTGAAACCACAAAATGGCTGCTTCTTTTGTGAGAGATAGGTACACTTAAAAAATAATGTGTATTACCTTCTGAGATAGAAATGTATATATATATATATATTTTACATTTGCTAAATTATAAACCATATATTTCTTACCCGTAAATATGCTTTCCTTTACTCCTCCGTAGCAGTCTTAACCAATGGGTTTATCCCTTCCGGTGTAGGTGTAACAGGAAAGAAAGAAGACACGGAGGCAGGAAGAGGAGGGGACTATATACTGCCGGGTGTCTTCTTTCTTTCCTGTTACACCTACACCGGAAGGGATAAACCCATTGGTTAAGACTGCAAGGAGGAGGAAGAGGAAAAGTACTTTAAACGGGGCTCACACAACTAATTTAGCAAAGCATATGCATTTATTGCGTCAACAGTGTTTCTTGTTGTGTAAAGTGTGTATGTGTGCAAGTACTGTTTTGCTACAGTGAAATGATTCCAGTCCAAATGATTGTCTCTTTATTAAACAAAATAAAAAAACACCACATATTCCATTGTTTTCTGCATCATTATGGGTTACACAGAANACAACTTATTTGGAGTATTTATTTATTTTTTTTGATATGCCGAAACATGGCATATAATTTCAGAATGATAATAATCATACATAGAAAGCTGCTTTTGTTCATTACATATAAGTTACACAGCACACACAATGTCATCACTTTAACATATACAAATTTTTATTATTTAAAACATTTTTGCATCTACAATTCAAACATTTTTTTTTATAAAAAAAATACAAAGCAGTTTTCTTTTAAAAATGTGATTATTACCTTTGTGAAAGACAAGACTTATTAAAAAAAATAAAAGTGAAGTCTTGACATCACAAAAAGAACTCTAACTATCTATGAACATAAAAGTGTTCAGACTTTACAACTTTTTGTAAAAAAAAGAAAACAAAAAAACAAACAAAAAGAAGGAATATAACTCAGCAGGTATAGTAACATGTAACAATTAGCGCACTAGTTATGCAGCCTTCACGGTCTTTGTTCTGGTAATTATTTTACATGACGAAATTTATAGAATGCATCTCTTGTGCTAGCAATAGGTGTGATTTGTAAAGCATTTAATGCATACAATAAGTACACCCAAAAGAAGATGCCTTAACATTTTAAAATTACAAATTAAAAAAAAAAANNAGAAGCCTTGCATTCCTGCGTTTTAGTGTAACAGCAACTTTCATCAATGACNCCCTTTTAAAGTTAAGCTTGGATACATATTAAATTCAACAGGGAATCCTTCATTCCATGCATGGACTATTGTATATCCAAATCTAGCAGAGGTTCCATATTTTAAGATTCTATAAGGGATCACTGCTTAAATTAAAAGGAAAGGAAACAAATATAAACATAGCAGACATTTACTTTCATACATTACACTCTAAACAAAGAAAAATTGCAATACTGTCTAATTTCTACGTACAAACAATCCTGATGCACATGTCTTTCTCAGAAATGGGATAGGATGTAGAAAAAAACATTGCATAGACACATACATATACACATATATAATAGTCATGTAAATACACAAGATAAGGCACAGGCTGTTTTCTTAGTGCTTGAAAAGGCTTCACTATAAATCAATCAACACAACNTTTGTGTAATGAACCATAACTAAATGGGAGATCAAGATCAGCCTAACCTATATAGTAATATTAGATACAAACCAGTAAGAATTAAATGACCTGTCTGAAATAAGGTAATTAACAAGACAATTTGATTGCATCACTCACATGGATGACAATTGAGGTCTGTCCTCATCATGTTTAACGTTTATGTCAGAACTCTAAAAAGACAAACTACCCCATGCAAGACAGGCCAGATCTGCTCACCCAGCTTTTCATTACCAGGGAACAGTTTCAATAGACACCTTTAATTATGCTCCTATTAAATGTGTTAAATTGGTCACCATTTCATACCTATATGGACCGAATCCAGACTTCTACATTATAGCAAACCTGCATNTCCCATCTATCCCTGCATAGAGATGTCCTTACTAGAGGACAGTCAACCTAATCTGCATGCCGAATACCTGCAAGGGAGGCATGGATACGCGTGCAGATTAGGCTGAGGAGGCAATGGTGAAGAGGGATTAGAATTACATTTTTGACATTTGTTAACAATAAATTCTACATTGTAGGANACACAGTCATCATTAACTTTGCAATAATATGAATGTAGTGCATTCTTGTAACCCATACGCTGAACTATTGTTTTGAAACACAAACTGCAACCAGTACATCTATATTGTGTAAGGTGAAGAATGCGACCAGAATATAAATATGAATTTGAAAAGCTTTCATAACATAGATATTATGACATTTTATAAAACACAAAAAAACATTTGCAACTGACTACCATATGTGATGTAAGTACAAAGCTATATTACTGCACCTTGGGCTATATGATATCTGCAATTTACTTCTTCTGTGAAATAGTATTAATGCACAATTAGTTGAGAGAAAAGAATACAAATTTTCTAGTTTGTGATGTAAATGGTGTTAAGAAGGTGGGAGAACACCGAGCAGACTTCAATGTCATGTATCTATTTTCATAAAGAAAATGTTAGTGTTATATCATCGGATAACAGNAAAACTGGTTCTTACTTACTGATACGAGCAGGAAATTTGAAGAACTACTAAAATNCAACGTACTTTTACAAAGAAAACTATTGCTATTAGGTCTTCAGTAAGCAAGTTCCCTTGTGATCATCTGTTGGTCAAATTAAAGTGACAGATATTAAGGAGCTTATGCATAAAAGATTTGATAGAGGCAAAAATATGGGCGGTAAAGAAAAGATGTCTGAAAACAAACTTGACACAATCCTGAGTCTGTGGTTTTCTACTTTATATGAATCATTAATAAAAAGATTTCCAGCATGTCCTCATTTTATATGGCAGCGGTGTAGAAAGCCCAGACAATGTCCTTCTGCAACTACTTGCAGCATGGGAAGGGACTCCAATTGCAGGTATGGGAGTTTGGATATGGCAGGGATCCAACATGGGATATCTGTTGCCACTGCACTTGGAGGTCTGGAACTGATTGAGAATTAGTGGTAAGTGCAACTACAAAAGGTGCATTGAACTATAATAAAAATTATTGCATCATGTAAATGGAATTTCTAAAAAATGGTCTATTGGCAATTCTTTTAATGGAAGATAACTTTAAATTCAACACCGGTGGCAGAAATCANCACAAATATTTCAGGATATATTAAATCTTATAAACTCTAGATTAAAAACGAGAGAGGTACAGACAAAGAGATAGAAAAACGTCACACTCGCAACGAATCCATTCTTACACACAGTGCAAAGTGTTTGAGGACAGTGATTGGTACGGCTACTTTAAGGTAAGTGCTTTCATTTGGTGCCATTATTTCTTCTAAAAGGCATACAATGATTTTGGGAACAAATGCTTTGTAAAAAATGATTTAACATGCCATAATATTCAAAGGACACAAGTGCTCTATATAGGAACTATTTGTTTTGTACAGCAGTGAAGTGGGTAGAATGAGAAACAAAAGTTTGCCTTATCTCGTTAATCTTATGCTGCTATATATTACAGAACTGTATTGCAAAAATACACTGACTTAAAATTCCACTGGAAATAATATGTACTNTTATTATGCGTGGAAAAATGAGAACTTTCGAGTTCTCATTAATATGTCCTCTCTACATCTGGGTATGGCTTGGCCAGCCCTGTCTAGTCCAATCTGTAAGCCGCTGGCGACCTACAAAGTGCAAATAGCCCAAATAAACTCTTTAGGATGTAATGTGGATTTAAAGCATTTTCAGCAAGAAGTCACTGTTTATCGAGGCCAACAGAAACACACTGAACAGCGTGGGCACGGGCTGTGTTCCTCACGTTTACATGAATCCACTGGATGGTAAGTCAGGGAAGAGTTGTGAGTTCGTAGGGAGAAGAGGATGATGGTGCGGCTGAGCTGGTAGACGCGGGACTGTCTGGGTGCTATTGACCACATCCATTGGTGGCGGATAGGTGTCGTTTACATTTTGAAATTGCTGGGAAAAAAAGAGAAAATAAGTGTTAACAGTAAACATACACTTACTGTATGTTATATTATCTGTTCATCAAATAATATTTCTGGTTGAATAGTCTCTAATATAAAACAAATTAGGAAGAATGAGTGACCTGCTCCTCTCAAGGAGTCCCTAAAAATCATAACATTGTGTCCCATCCTTTCTGTGTATGTCTTGTGTACAGGACATGCACGATTCTACTCACTAACAAAATAAAGAACTGAGGTCTTGATTATTCCACATAATGGCCCCATATTCTGTCTACTATTCTTTCAGTGAAAGAGTGAAAGCATCTAAGTAGATGCTTAGAATGATTACATGTAACTTACATATGCTTGCGAGAAAACAAAACCCATTTAAAGTATTCAGAAACAAATGAATAGAGTAAATTATTGGTCTCTTTGTGTCTTTATGCATGCATATTATATTGCAAAATATATCTCAATTTAACCTGTCAAACTTTCAGCCAGATAAAATAAATGTTTGTTCTCAGCATGAGTTATTAGAGGTGTTACGAAAACATGTATGTAATTATCTATCACATGTACCACAGCAACATTTTTAGATACAGGTTACTGAAATTTACATTCACTCCAATAGTAAAGCATTTGTACAAGGCCTAAAAGCAGAACAATATGTAGATTGTTTAAATGCATAAACCCAGCAGATGCCGTGCTACATGTTCATATATGAGGGTACTGAAGATTCACATAGGATAACAGACTGATGTATCATCATGACATGGCTACTCTGACTTTACCACATATTCACCAACTTGTTTGCAAATTACACAAGATAAGGAGGATGATTATGGTTAATCTGCTGTAATGTAGAAAAAACATAATGTTATCTTTTGAAACACTATTTATTTATAACCTGCCTGGTGTACATGATGATTATTCCCATATCAACAACACATCATACAGGCGAGGGTGTGGGGCCAGTTTAAGAGATATTTTGGATGGGTTTATGGATCTTTGCTATGCTATCTTGAGGACCTATTGGAGCCGTCCCAAACTTTACTTTATGTAAACCAATAATTCAGGTACAAAGAGAAATGGAAGAATGAAGACTGGAGTGGAGGAAGACGGTTCCTGTCACAACGCCGCAGAAAAGCTCATAGCAGAGTCATTCAGAATCAGGGTTATGAGAAAAAAAAGAAACTAGAAACAAGTGGAAGCAGATATATATTTTCATAAAAACTAAAAGTATTATCAGCCAGAACTGTAAAGTAACTTATACACAAGCATTCACTGAAATAATGATTGTTTAGTGGTATGGTAATGTGACATTTAGTGTTATTTCTTTTATATTATAAAAGAAATATAAAGCTATATTGGTGGTGGGGGGGGGGGGCGCAAAACAAAAAATGTTATATTATATAATTGTATCACAGTATAATAATTATTTCAGACCCTGTCTGGGTATTAATTATTTAAGACGGTAATTAAAATGACACCTTCTAAATCATAAAGCTTCATTAAATGACAGACCTTCATATGCAGTACCCAGAAAGTCAGAATAAAATTTCACATGTAAGTGCTTGGAGATGTATACATGAAAGAAATAGGCTCTGTGATTTCTGCAGCATTTTGAAATGGATAGTTAGTTATTTTGTGAGAATATATTGTGGCATGCCACTTACCTTGTTTAACAACTGTTGCTGAGCTGGCATTACAGCGTTATACTGCATGCGATTCAGACAGGAGGGCTGGGGTTCCGATAGGCACTGATACATAGACACTGCACCAGAATAGCAAGGCTGAGAAGACATCAGAACTGGCTGCGTATTTAACCCACAATCTTGGATTTCAGGAGTCTGTGGTAAACATTCTAAAAATCCATCCAAATTTGAAGAAGCAGAATACATAGATTGTTCCACGTTACCCAGATCAAAGTCCATCTGTGTAAGGTTAGTAGGTAGTGCCACCGCCGGCTGGGACTCTGCATAAGGCATATATTCCTCCTTGCAAGCAAATGGGGCAGTGCCGAGTTCAGATTTATAAAATTCTGGGGCCACATTGCTGAGGCTAGGAACATATTGCTCAGTTGGCTGCTCTTGGTAAGCAACTGGGACGCCACTGACAGAGTTCCAGTTTGTGAGTACGCCATTGACTTGCATGTGTTTCATTTTATGACACAGCTGTTGTGGCATGACTTGGTTTGGCTGTTGCATCTGTGGCGTGTCCAAGATGTCTTGTGATACATTGCTGGAGTCCTGCACACATGGTAATTGCTGAACCGGGTTCATAAACATACAGTCCGTTTTCCTGTTTAGAGAATCCTGAACATAAGTTAGGATTTCATCTGTCACATCTATGTCCCCAATATCTGGAAATTCAAACTCTGTTCTGAAAAACTCTGCATCTTCATGTATCAACTCCAAGTCATCAAAGTTGATGCCTAAGGTTCTCATAATATTGTAAAGCTCATTGTTTTTGCCATCTGGGAGCATGTCTCTACGATCTAAAGTAAGTGCTGCAGTTGTTGCTTGGGGAAAAGGCGTCTCCTCTTGTGACAAATGGTTATTGGTCACAGGTATGGCAGNGTTATGCCAAACTCTGGAAAAGTCACCATCTTGTTCATTTGCAGAATCTTTGTAAAAGCTCTCAAAAGAAATGGTGTTTTGAGCTGGGGGACAAATATACACAGACTCGTCCTGCTTCAGCATGGCCCCCAGGATGGAAGAGGGATTGACAGGTGCTTCATTTATAGATGGTTTGGCAGGGGCTCCTTTACTTGAAGAGCCTTTAGGTTTATTTTGTGAGGGGCCCATTAGACCTTGGAAAGGAAACTGAGGCTCATACAACACCGCCTCACCAGTTGCAAAAATGAAAGGCAGCTGTGTGCTTCGCTTTCTTAAGTGCTCTGCTCCTTCCTCTTCCCTAAAAACAAACAAGAGACATACTGAGAAAACAAAATGACTTATGGGAAAAGGAGTATTTACCAAAATGCTGACAATTCCCAACGCATATATAGGAGAGTCCCAAACCTGGATATAATCTGGTATTTTTCCTTTTCTCTTACTGCTTTGCATTCTACATTAAGACACTTGACAATAGCACATTGCAAGAGTAATTATTGTTACAGAAAACACAAGAAACAGTACAGACAACCCCAGTGACAATACCCGTTCCGTTATTCACATTTGATTCAAGTATTCATGGTCTTTTTAGTATAATTGTCATGTTGCTTGGACACAACTACTGACAAAACCGTAGTTATAAAAACTGTAATTATAAAAAAAAAAAATACATAAATAAATAAATAAAATATTGAGACTCTAAGGGGCCAATTCAATTTGTGTTTGCGCTGTATTTTCTCCATGTTCTCTCTACCTGGCGGCTCTGAGAGCCACGTATAAAGATGGTTGTGTGAGGTGCTGTAATAGGCGGGAAAAACGCCCAACCAGCTTTTTTCCCCCCCATCTTCTTGGCACATTGAATCGGCCCCTAAGGGTGTCGTAAATTGGACAGTGATGGTACGCAAACAAGGACTCACGTAAGAGGTCTTTGTGTTGCAATGATGTAATCAGGTCTTCCGTTTTTATAAACAAGTCGTGCATTTGCTTGAACCCAAGCCCAGCCATTTTCTTTAGTGAGAAGCCTGAATATAGTCATTCCACTTTCTCCAGTCTTCATCACTACATTGAAAACAATTGTTTAGTAAACAGANATACAAAAAAAAATCTTCTATAATGCATGCAGAATTGTGTTCTTTACTGGAAACATGGCTTATTAATGATAATTTAATATGCAAAACCTGTAAGCTATATGTAGCACAGTGTTCACAATATACATGATGACACATTGGACGCATGCATTTTATCAAGCCTCTCAGTATGAACTAATCCTACAGCTCTTATTCCAGGTTACAGGACTTCTCCTGGGCTTCACCCTCTCTGGAATAACCTTCCCCACCCATTAAGACTATCCTTTACTAACTTTTAAGTGCTGACTCACCTGCTGACAAGCTTTTGTCAAAATTCATCTATAACCAATATAGTTGTCACTTTCTTTTAATTCCAAAACAACACAAACTTTGACACTTTATTTTCATACTAAAATTACCTTCAGTTCTGCTACTTACACTGCTGTGTGACTGGATCATACAGAACAATTAAAACTTTTACCATACAACCTGGCTGCTACATTGTATTTTATAGAGCATGTGCCTCAATGTATCAATCCCCAATCTCCTATAGAGTGTAAGCTTGCGGGCAGGGCCCTCTTCCCCNACTCAATCATCTCTTAATGATTNCTAAAATTATACAGCTCTGTAGCCTGATGGTACTATATATTTTATTGTTAATCTGCTGATTAACGTGGTTAATAACTTAAGAAACCACAATGTGCATTTACATTAAATTGTTGTAGGAACATTTTGTAAGAATTTACCAAAATAGAACGTTTAAATCACTCAAACCCCAACAATGGAGAACCTTATATTGTTCTATTAAAAAAAGTTAGAGAAGATAAATCTCAGATTAATAGAAGCCTTTTGGCTACTTACTTCGGACATGGCTATCTGCACAATACATCATATCTGCTGCATGAATGAACTGGTATCCGGTTCCTTTTACACACAGCTCTGCTTCTGTGTACCCCAGCACCAAACTTCCTCTGCAAAGAAACAAACAAATAAGCAATGCGCAATAATGTGAACNTTATAGGTCTATAAACACGATAGGTGTGAAGAATTGTATGGTATTAGGTAACACATTGTGTTTAATATCAATAAATTGTCCACAGAGGAGATATATCTATTGCACTTACTTTGCATCGCACCCTATTGGTGTGAAATCCAGCTTATGCTTTGTTCTGTAGATAAAGTTTTTGGTTCGGATCTCAAGGATGGATGGAGACTGCAGTGGAGTAGCCAGTGCAAAGAGCGCCAGCTGAGGGGGGGACAGTGAGCCATCTTTCCCTTTTTTGTTCTGTCCATGAAGAAACTTTAGACGTCCTTGGAAATTCATAGCCTGAAGCACAAAGTATGAGAGCATACACTCTATTAGAAGAGATAATGTGAGGTTCATGAACTGTAATTCTATTGAACCAGTTTCCTGTTGCATCACTGGAAAATTAATAGAGCTGTTGCTTTGATATAAAGGATATTCAGATATTCATGTGTACGACTCAAATGATTTCCCAGTGAAAAGAACCCACAGTACATGTATAAAGATGTTATTAAGGACTGCACACCTACTGGTATACACAGTCCTTTATTTAGAAGTTCTTTTTGGACTTGAGCACTTTTTTGTGAAGTTTGTGATAAACTGGTATTCATGGCATGTGCTTACTACCATAGACTACCATACTTACACCCTGGCATAATATAAGAATCTGGGGTTGAATTGGATACACCTGTGCAGGTGGTTCATAAGCTGGCCATACACTAAGCAATAAATTGCTCCAATCGACCAGATTTAGTCAAGAGTGGGCAAAACCATGCTGAATTGCAGGGGAGTTAAATTCAATTATTTGCAATCAGTATTACAGGTGAGAGATGATGTTTCCAGCACAAGTCTAATAACAGTGTAACAGTAACACTGGTCAGTATCTGTGTGCAACATGCAAAAATAAAGCATTCTCCCTGCATGCAAACACTGACATTCATTTTACCCCCCTGAAATTCAACATGGTTTTGCCCACCCGTGACTAAAGCTGGTTGATTGCAACAATTTATTGCATAGTGTATGGCCAGCTTTAAATTCTCACATGACTATTGTGCCACTTTCTGGAGTTATCACTATCAGTAAATCTGGCCAGATTCAACAAAATGCCAAATGATACNTNTATGATTTTGAAGAGGACATACCAAAAATCCAGAAGAGTTATCTAAAAGGCATCTCAATCGGCAGACAAAGTTTCTCTCCATGAAGGATGAATTCTCTGGAGGCAGATGTTCTGGTTTGTAGCAAGTGGTTATAGCTGTAAATTCTTTGCCATCTGTAAAAGAGGAGACATGCAGATTTCAGTTGCCAACATGAACATATTCAATTAAAGGCATTCAATCACTCAGCCACTAAATGTATTTTATTAATGTTACAAAGCTGTTTCTCCTATGGCCAAGTGCAGGCAAATGCAAGGAGATAGGGATGTTGCCCATAGCAACCAATAAGATTCAAGCTCTCAGATTAATTTTACATANTGGAGAATGTGAGCTTGAATCTGATTGGTTGCTATGGGCAACATCCCCACTTTTCAATCTCCTTGCTTAGTAAATTTAAGCCATATGGTCTATATAAGGACTTCCATCAATTTCAAAGCGGAATATATCTATTTTAAGNTACACAGAGGGAACAATTCAGAAGGAATAAAAAAAAAAGTTGTAAAGTTANGCTGGGTACACNCTACATGTTTTTCACTNAATTTTTATGCAGATAATTTTCTANACAGTGNACAAAACAATATTGTGCAAGTGTAACCACTGCAATGATCATATCTAATCAATACAAATAACACTGTTATAGTGTTATAGGTCATTTAAAACCTCCAATCTTTTACTAAACCTCACTAATTTGTTTAAAATCTGTAGTGTCTATTCTGTTCCTACCTACCTTTTACACTATTCTTACTTACTGCATTAAGGCTCCCTTTGAGGGTGTGCATATCTATATTTGTGTTAGAGCTGAGGTACATGGGATGGAAAACACCAGCTTTATGCCACCTGATGTGTAATGGGGAAACCAAAAAAACGAAAGCAAGTCCCATGTAACTGATGATGCAGACACACCCAGACGGGCGTTAAAGCATTTTCTGAATTAAATATATGAAACTAGAGTATGGGTTTATTCCGCATTTATCCACCTTTTAATAAATCTGTACCACACATCTGGTACACAGATGATAAGCANTTCCAATAGACAGTGCATCTTTTTTGTATCTAAAGTTGAAATGAGTGAAATTTTGCATGTACTTCAGTTTGCACTGAATTATAACTCTGACAGCAGTTTACCATGTGTCTTTATATTATAGTCCCAGACACTCACCCAAACCTAGAACACGAGTGCGCTCATGTAAATTTAATGAAACACAAGGTGCAACCCTTAAAGCCGGCAGGCAACAGAGGAAAATAAAATTAAGAAATGAGGGAATCCTGGATGAGAAGTTTAGGTAATGCAATTATATACTCTGGCAATAAATAAATAGACAATCGCATAAAGTGTAGGTAAATACTGTACCTGGAGACCTCTGTGTATCTGAAGGCTGAACAGGGTCCAGAGCCCAGTGCAGTTGACTCTGAAATTCTTGTCGATCTTCTGTATGTATCAGCTCAAACACACTTTGGTGAATTACGTCAGACTGGAAAGAGGAACAATAATGTTAGTAATACATTGCTATACAGTTGTATAATAGGTGATCGGGGTATTACTGAGAGATTGTGGTGGCAACACAATGCATCAAACACTACATTTCTTCATGTAACNAGACTCTATGATGCTGAGTTCAGGGCTCTGTGAGGTTCATACCATCACTTCCCAGACTTCTCATCCTGCATGTGGAAATCGTACAGCTGGACCCTGTCCCAAACTGTCTCCACTAATTTCATTTGCTGAAATTCTGCCCATAACTTACAATCTGTTCATCCACTTCGCCTTTTGAAAGATGACGGGGGGGATGGGTGCGGTATGGGTTGCAAGGGAGAAGCGGGGNTCTGCACACTGCATTTAGGATACTAACCAGGTACTTAGAAACGGCTCCAGACCATACGTTTAACTTCATCGGACAGAATATGTATGAAACCCTCCTGATAAGGAAGATCTTATCGACCCCCCGCTGTTATTTCTGGAGTGCAGTTTAATGCATTATCTTAAACAATGTAAGCCTTGAATATTTCCCTTATCTACCTTCATCAAACATTATTCTCCTTTCTAATTGTGATTTTCAAAATAAGGATTTCAGAGTTTAGCTGTGTTTGGCCCCTAGGTGCAATCCTATAAATTTGTATGCCTATTATATGACATTATCATGACCTGCCCCTAGGGGCTGCTGTGAAAGCTTCCTTTATTAATGAGCCAGTATTATATGTAGGACTAACCCNTCCAGCCCAGGTTGTCCAGTGCTTGTTATTTTCATCTGCCTTGTACCATTTTATGTAGTGTACTTTGTCGTCTAGTCGTAGTATGGTATATTCATTATCTGCACTGTTATTTGTACTTCCTCTTGTTATCTTAATGTTGTATTTCTATGCATTCTGTTGTACACCGTTTATTACTCTAAGCTCTTTAGCTAGTCATGAATGTATGTTCTGTAATAGACATTCTTCTTTGTGACCCCATGTATCTTTGTNTGCGTGTCTGAATCCGGTTTCATTTCCACACCAGAAACTGCCNTCCAGGGATTATGACCTGCTGGGTGCCTGTTGCAAGACTATACTCACCATCAGCAGCCTTGTAACATTCAGGTCCACAAACAGAAACAGCACTGAGTATGTAATAAGTAGAGGATGCAGTATAGCATTTATATTTAGAGTTGGGGGGGTGTTATAAACAGACATTGCATTATGTGTTTTTTTGCGGTTTCTGCAGAGGTATAAATTATGAACAGCAAATACTCCATATTTCTTCATTATACTATTGAGAATGTGAGATGTGCCATAGGTCTACAAGTTATTTTCATTGAAATCTATTGCTGTCAGGTACAGATGGTTTTGCTAGTACTTTATCCATGGGCTATACAATGTCTTGCTTATTTACTGAATCCATTTCCATCCTAGTTCTTGTCCTTACATGCATTTAANACCAATTGTTTGAACAGCAAACAACAAGTCTGAATTAAAACGCTTTACTTAAAAGCTTAACTTCATATATTTAAAGCATTTTTAATTACGCTTTTAGAAAAGAAAGACAATAAAAAGCTATATCTAGTCTAATGACATAGATTTCTCCAAGCATTCATTTTACTCTCAATGGTACAATTAACTGCCTAATATTGTTTCTTCAGAACTGCAGCTATAATCATTGCTTTGCATACATATAATATTTCAATCCCAGTCATTCTACTGACGCCTTCTATTATAATAGACACACAAGCAAAAGAGAAAAGAAAACTGTTTTACTTGGCCCATGAAGGCATCCTCTGTGCCAGCTAGTACGGAGGAAATACCAAAGCAATCAGAATCGTAGTATTTAATTAGAACTTCACACGCAACTTTTTCAAAGCTTGGATGTTGCTGCCGAGTAAATAAAGGGCACCAATCAACAGTACTTTAACCCCGCCAGTACAAGTGTGAGTGCATNCACAGATTATTCATTTATTTAGCCGTTTAATAGCTGAGCCTTGTGGAACAGCAGAGTACTGGCAGGTATATCCTCATATATGTAATGTTATGTGTAAAGTATACCTGCTGGAACCCAAGATAATCTTGAATAGTGGATGAGGCAAAGAAGACGAGTCCATCTGCAGCAACAACCAGCACGAATCCATTAAGTGCCTACAAGACAGAAAATTGTNTAATAACGAACTGATCATACAGACAAATGTATCCAAATATTATAGTGAAAACTCTAAAATATATATCTATTACAGCAGATTATATACAGTTTTTCTTTCAATACATTATAGCACACAGTGCAAAAGCCAATGTATATTACCCAGTTTATACACCACAAAAGTATTTACACCAGACTGTGTATCCCAGAAACTCATGCCCTGTGATTTATCAGAAGAACTTCTAATAGTGCANGGGGGAAAGTTGTTCTAGGCATTTTATTTTTCAGGAATGGGTGGCNGGAATACATACACATGTGCAGATTTGTCCGTATTTTGCCTGTGCCACCAAAGGCGAGTAGACCTGTTTGTGNCACTCAGATACACACAGGTCTGTTACACACTATATACTTACTTCATACATCCATTTACAAAGTTGCATGACCCCTCATGTGCCCATAGGTGATCCCAGTGAAGAAGCCACTGAGGACAGTAATAACATTATTAGTCTGGAGGCACTGCAGGAAACCATCAGAAATATTTGTAAAGCANTATTGCTAATGATTGTATAGATGACATTTCTGACTTTTCTGCAATGTTTTTCAATGAATGCATTCTTGACAAAGTACAAAATAAATGATTGGTGTACTATATTTTGTTGAATAAGGTAGGTTCTATATTTCAGATGCAGATCTATGTGACGGAGAAACAGTAGTGCAATCAATACAAATGGGTGGAAATGCCTTACCCACAAACCTGTAAATGTAATAAATGTAAAAATAACCACATCTGAGGATATGGACATTAGATCCTAAAAATNTTATTTTAGTGTTATCCATCCATTCTGGATTTATTGATTATATAGAATCCGCAATACACCAGAATATATGTATATGTGGTATAAATGTGCTACTGCACATCAGTAACTCAGAACAGAACCCCTACATGAGCCAATATGTTGTCAAATCAAATCCAATTTTTTATTTACAATTTCAAGGGGAAAAACTGGTTCCTTTATAAATTGGCTGCACTAATGTTTATATATATATATATATAGTGTACACAGTAAAAATTGCCTTTTATGTACAAAAGGGAAAGTGCACTGTACAAATGTATTCACACAATCGGTTACAGGAGTGTACAAACAATAGGGTCTGCCAGTATTTTGATATTCAACAATACACAATACAAAGTCTACATTACAGAACAGGATCAGGTGTAGAGATGTGAACAGTGTTGTATTGTCAAAATGCTGGCACAATTATAATCAGTATACAAAGAAGTCATTTTCTTTCTATTCACTGGACTTCATCTTCATGTACTGGCCCTTATCTCAATTTACTAATAACACCAACTTAACAAGCCACAAAATACTAGCCGTCTATTATGTAAATGTGACTGTGTGGTATACCAGTAACATAGTGACCTTTTACTTGACATTCACAGATGGTGATATACCTCTTATTGTGGCTCTTGGTCTGACATTAAAATAAAAATGTTCAACTCATCCATGCCAACAATATGTATTTAATGAAATATTACAGTGTATTCATCTTTATTTACATCACAGAATTTAAAAAAGGGAGAGAACTGTAGAAGCGCGATGACTGTATGTAGCCATTAAGACGTGTATTTATTCACAAAACTTTTTATAGACATCGTCTAGTAGTGTTGTTATTTTGTTATTAAAATTTCCACTTTACACCCCATACTTCCTCTCCAATCGTATACAGTCCCAGCATTTCCTTAAGCTTAACTTGGATATAACAAGAGAAATATTACAGAACTCTTAAGCTGGCCATCCACGGGAACGGTGGGTCGGTGCGAAGGTGGATTTTTCGGTAAACTAGAAAACTCGTTCCCGTGGATGGCCGCGATGTGTGCTTTTTACTAACGATTGTCGCCACTGCAGTAGTCGGTGCCAACTCATTTATCAATCGGAATTCCCGATCGATTTTCGTTCAGGGGGTCCTATGTATTGCCGTGGATGTGCATCGATGTTTGTGTATTTCTGGCACTCCCCTTATGGGAATGATTGTAGATGCAGATATAATAGCCGGTGACTACGCTGTGGCCCGGAAACACATACCGGCCTTTACAATGGAGGCGAATTTCCCTGTTGATTCGTGAATGGCGGCTTGATTAGCATAGTGAATCCAGGGATCATGTTATGAATGGATCGGACAGTTGATTGATGAACGTTCCCATGTTCCCCATGTTCATCATACAGTACACATAGGGACCCTTGCATTGCTGAAGCCTTGTCCCTTGGGCTTTTCAGACTTTCTTTCCTAGCCCCTGTCAGTCTAGAGAAAGCCTGCCTATTATGTAAATTTTCAGCGTGTATACAACGATTTTCTGTCCATGTATGCAGCAGACCAAGTGTTTTAATAACGATTTTGAGCCTCTAAAGTAATTTTTTTTTGCAGACATTCGTGTCGTGTATGGAAGCGATATTAACACGTTCCTGAAGGGAAACATCATTAGCTACATTGCAGCGAAACACGGGAAAACAAACATCGTTCCTGTGGATGGCCAGCTTTACAGTGTTACTGGCCATCAGGAGCCCCTGACTGGCATCACCATTACCTATTCTGTTACACAAGTTCACCGTCTGGGTCTCATTGTTTACACAACAACATCCAGTCCCTCTCTCAATTGTTATTTCCATCATAAAATTGCTTTAATCAGACCCTACCCTCACAACTAATGGCACCAAAACCATCATTCTCCCTGTGGTCATCTTCCACCTTGTCAACTGCAATCTCCTGCTTTTTGCATCCTTTTCATCTCCTCCACANCCTCTGCTATGGCAGGTGTTTCACTGGCTCCTCATACAGTATATAATACCTTTCAGTCTCAGTCCCTCTCACCCTTTAAGATCAGCCAACAACTGCTTTCTTACTTCCCCATTTGACCACATTGAAGTTCACAGTATACAAGACTTCTCCTGTGTTGCCCTGTTTACCCTGAAATGATCTCTCTCAATCAATTAAGTTATCCCTTAGCCTGGGGATTTTCAAGCAAACATTCCTGATCTNCTTCTCCCTTACGCCTCCACTTCCCAACTTGTAGCGTGCGTCTTCTCAGGTTCTCCCCAAACAATTGAAATAATNCCATTAAAAAACCAACAACTTTTGCTTAGAAACAAATAAACATGTCGGTCACATACGTATGGCTACTCCTTGCAGGAAACAGGATTGCATTTGGTTATATTAAAAATAAATTGATAAATAAATCTAGATGTAACACAGAATGTATAGCATGTAGTAAAGTAATGCAAGGGGCTTCTAGCAAGAATAAAAGACCACTCCAAAAACCTTTTCTTCACATTCAGCTTCTGATGATGATGGAAATAATTCAAGAAGAGAATGTACAACTACTAATGGAAACTAAAAAGATTCTCAGTGGTTGAAATTATTCAAGACCAAAACGTATTGTATGATTGGTAAACAGAAGAAGGGACAAAATCTGATTTGGATAGGCTTGTTTCTTGGTAATCAAGCAGAGAAAAAATGCTCTTTTTTGTGATAAGTCACGGAAAGTACATTTATCTGCAAGTACAATCAACATGGTCTATGCTTTGCTGATAAGGAACAAAACACATAAAATTGGCAGCACATTTACTTGGTCAGATTAACTTCCAGTAAAAGGAATTAACAAAGGCCAAAACTAGGCAGTTCCACTATCCAGCTAAATCTTCTACTCAAAATAACAAACAAAAA
>JABWIB010006220.1:0-13294 GCA_016617825.1 Platyplectrum ornatum
AAAAAGAAAAAATAAATAAAAGCTATCCAAAAGAAAAGTAAAAAATAAGAAGCAAAAAAGGCTAAACGGAGCCCATAAAAAAATACGTGGCCGTACTCCCGGGCACTTACAAAAACTGAAGGGCAGGGGATTGGAGGGGAGGAGGAGCCTGCTCTGACTCACATTAAAAGTTTAACTATTAAGTGCCCATACTCCTAGCTGGCCCTACAATCCCCAAGGTACAGTGTCCCCCAGATGGATGATAGGAGAAATTATGTTGAGTATTATTTGTATAACGTATAATTAATGATGCACTGACACATTTTCTTTTTGATGGTCTTGTGACTATTCTAATCTCTGTAAATCAGTATCCACAATATTCAGTAATTTAGGAGTGGATCCACAGTTTGCAAAATCATTCATCAATAAGGATCTGTATTCTCAGGATCCAGAGATTATATTGAGACTTAATCAGGGGTGGGACGGGAAGGTATGGTTGAATACTTGGGAGGGGGTAATTAGTTAAACTGTACAGTAATGGATGACTTCAGCTGTTACGTACTAACCAGAGTTTTGCGCTGCTCTCATAAGTTGGGGTTTTGGATGTCAGTGTATGTGAGGGGAGTGGTCTTCCCCTGCACAAACATCAATCTATTGTGGCCCTCTGTACAAGACTGGTGCAGAACTGGAGCTCTGAGCATCCAAGGTCTGGATACTTCAAGTTGTATAGCAGTTATATTATTTGGGGCACAAATGAGTGCTGATTTATATTGGTAATATTTATTGATTAGATATACTAGTGCTATACTAGTTTATGCCATTATATATTATGGGTCTGTGCACTTCCTTAACTTGAAGTTTCTCTCTCTCTCTCTCTCTCTCTCTCTCTATCTATCCAGAACTAGACAAAGCCCCAAAACAGCAAACATACTGATAATAATATGACATTTATCAATCTCAAGAACTACTCAGGAACAATAGAAGAAAAAAAAATATTCACTGCTCTTTTATTCAAATATTGACTATTTTAGTTAAATTATGTACTGAAAAAGGCAGTCTTTCAAACAAAATATTACATCTTTAAAACACTTTATAGCTGCAGACTTGTCATTGTTGCAATGGCCTTGCTTGCATATGGCAATGAATGCCCCTGAGCATAAAGAAAACATAAATAAAAACACTACTCATTTGATAGCCTGGCTCATTTATCCATTTTCTATGCAATATTACACTAGTGTAAAGGTTTCAGTTCAAGTCATAGGTAACACAGCATGGTTTGAAACAGCAATTACATATAAATAAAAAAAAACTACAGTTTTTGTACTAGAAGGACTGAAATACCTGGTGGACCGATTTTATCGTGAATAAGGATAGAAATATTCACTTAATTCATATCTTGCTTGAAAATTCCCTTTGGGATACTCCATTAGAACAGTTTCAGTAGGTTCTGTAAAATTAATCTTGAACTAAAACACTAGCCTATTGTTGAGGTTCGTATGTCAAACATCAGCCCTTTCATTAAAACGGATAAACAATTCAATAATCAACAATGCTGTGTTCCTGTAACATTACTTGTTAAGAGACTATACTTGAACTGCAGTCTTTTCTACTAAAAATAAAATAAAATAATTCTGTTATGTATCCTTATTCACATGCTCAAAATGGTGTACAGCAGCCACTTAATACGCTCAAGTTCAGGTTCGCTCCAGTCATGGCTCTATATGAGTTACCTGCCACTGTCCACTTTCTACTGCCAAAATGTGTTTGTTATCTATGTAAGTATACTTTACTCATTACATATAGAACTAAATGACCATTAATACAAAAAGAACCCATAAAATAAAATGCAGCTTCTTTATAATTTAACAAATCACTGGCAGGCATACTTTACATCCCTTAATTATACTTAAATTACTAAGGCATTTTATAGGTCAGTGACTTATACCATTATAATTTAAATTAGGCCAACTGAAATATACTGCATTTTTTTGTATGCAACTTCCCTGTCAAGTTAGCCAAATCAAAAACAACAGCAATGGGAGAAATGATACATACATAAAACTACAGTATATATATTAAACAGATACAGTTTGTTTCCATAATAAAGTATACATAAACACATACATAGCTTGAAGACCTCAAGTGCATACTTGCTCCAAGGCACACATATTGAATTATTTGTACTAATATTTGAAAAGGATCAACCTATTATTTTAGGAAAGGAGGTATACAGTACAACAAGTCAAAGTCAAAATAGTCTTTTCTATCCTCTATCCTGCTTATTTCTTTATGAATTTATTTTTTGGGTCATAGCACAGAATATTGCATCCAAACATTCTGTAATCCAGTCCAATAGTAACAAAGATAAACATACAAGAAACCAAAGGGTGACACTATATACTCAGTTTCTTTTATGCAAAATATTAGTGCAAATCACTACTTCCACTTGTTCCTCTTAGTTAAGGCTTCACCTTGTGTGACAAGTAGTACCAACACATACACAAAGGATGACACCAGCACTCGCTGTTAATTGTTTTCCTGGTGAAAGTAATATCTCACGGGAGGTCCGGGCAAATCTTCATCTTCCTCAGTTTCTGGTGCAAAAGAGACAGTCAGGTCGACATATTTTTTATCAATTCCTGGCTTCACAAGCTTTTGCATTCTAGATTTAAAAAAAGAAATTCAGGCGTCATTCCAGATATCCAATTTTTGTGGTAGTAAAATTCTGTCATTTTCCCTGCCCTTTACTTGCCAAGAAAACAAGTACTCTGAAGATTTTTCTTTCTAAACGTTGATAAAATGTCAGAAAACCGTTAGAGCACGATTATCTGATCATCGGATCGGATGAAAAATCTGTTTGATAATCTTTCCCTAGATCCAATTTTTTAATCAGTGGTTTTCTGCAGTGGCCATTCCTACATCATTAGAATATTTACCCAAGTATTAACTACAGCAGCACCAGAATTTTGTCTTTGTATGCTCTTTTACCAATTGGCTTCCCTAGCCATGTTATTAGAGCCAGATTTCATAATAGTAAGAAACATGGGAAAGAAAAAAGTTTTTGCACAGTAGTACAGTACTGTAACTGCAAACTACTGCAAACTACTTACGTAAGTTTCAGCCTCTTTGCATGGCCTGGCATAACTGGAACATAAAGCATTTTGACCCCCTGTACAACCATTGTCGGTTCTATCCCATACTGTTCCTGTAACAATGAATGAAGAAAACTTCATTACATACATAACCAAAAAGGTACATGCAATTTTCCTACACTAGGACAGGATTGGTAAACACTATTTAGATCTTCTATGGTAGCTTGGCTATAATGATCTTATATGGTCATTTCTACATAGAATTTACAAAGCCATTGTGGGGAATCCTATGCAAAATTATCTACTGAACATTACTTATAATTTTCTGAATAAGTTCAGTAACTTGCTTGCACTTTAATATCACCTTTCTATTCTCTATTTTAATTTGTCCCAGATGGGAAGATTTACAAACATTAAACCATACTAAATCTCAGTATGATTTTATTTTGTGTTACGAGAAAATATACCAGTGGNGTACTGTTCGGTTTTTGTTAAATGCATGCTAGTAACTACAGGTATGGAGTAGCACCTCCCCTTAAGGACAATAAGCCATTTATTTTGGTTCAATTAAAACTCAATTTATTTGGGAACAAAATAACTTACTCGCACNGCATTAATAAAATCCAACAATGTAAAGTCTTCATTGCCAAATATTGTCCACCTGTCCCAGATAGTAAATGAAATGTCATTTCTGAAAAGAGAGGAAATAAGGAGGTTTTTTTTTCAGTGTGTGAAATTTAGTCTCCACAACGCAAAACAATAAAAGCCTATACTGTAAATGCTAATAAATCTTGAACACAGTCTCTTAAACCATCCATGGAGCAAAGCAGCACAACTAAACATTCTTAAGCTATGGCAGCAATAGATTGTCTGCTTGGTGGTTTGGGTACTATCTTCCCAGATTCAGAACAAAAGATGGCCATACACTATACAATAAATAGTTCCAATCAACCAGCTTTAGTCAAGAGTGGTCTTCCTCTTTCCTCAGCTGCTCTTGCAGTTATCACTTTAAGATAGAAAGAACACTTCCAGTACTTTTCTGCTTTATATTCTTTACATGACCATTCACTGATCTCCAGTTCCTCGTGGATCATCTACAAGCTATCCCAAAAACCTCTGCTGCAATAATATGCTGCAATTACATAGTTATCCACAAAATGGCTCTATGCATACATTGCTCTAAAGATATTTTGTCAGTACACACGGTATTGAATGTCCAGATATCGGGACAATGTTATTCACAAATATTTGGAGCTCACAAAAATCAAATCAAACAATCACAAAATGTGTGAAACAATTCTGCAGAATCGTTGGCCAGTAGACACTGGTGCGAGGTTTACTGAAACTACAGTTTATCACGTAATTTACAAGGTAATCTTTCTAATGTGCACCTTAAGGCATGGTGCTTTAGAGGGAAGCATAAAGATAAATCACCTCCCATGCTTTTAGGTTAGAAGGAATCAGAATCTAAAAGCCATTAAAACAAGTATTTGTTGCATTAACTGGAATGCATTTTGCAATTTTGATTTCTCTGTGTATCCTAAAACACTTATTATGCATTGATCAAAATAATTTATCTTAATGATTCTCATGCAAATTCTATATGGTGTCAAATGTCAATTCCTATTTATATGCTAGTGGCTGACGGCTAAGCAGAATATGTTATGGAGTTGTGTGGTTGTTAAAGGATGGAGAATGAATTATTTTGTAGTAATTATTGTTTTCCGTATGCAGGTATAATAATAAATGCAGTGGATACACTCCTAAAATAAAAGTCTGTCATCTTACTTTACAATTTAAAGCTCTATTACCGTTACTACCTTAAGTTACTCAATGTGATAATAAAAGAGACAACTGTATTTTTTGAATGATGACCTTAATAACAGATAAATGATATATCACCTAATGTGTGTTCTTTTTACTTCAGAGGTCTCCGTGAAAACAATGATTGGAATTGCCAGGTTGAAGAAGCAATTTTTGTAAGCCTCTAATGGATGTCCTCCAACTACCTTAAGCAGCTCCAATGCAACCTGGAAAATGAGAACATAAAATGATGATTTAAGAATTNTACCTTGATATATTAAATCAAAAACACTGTATGTAAGCATTACTTTAAGGTCAATCAGCAATATGGTCTATAAGTAATTGTGCCTTTACATAATATATGCAAAATATCATTTAATATCCTGTATATGTGTGATTACAACTTGTTTCATATATTAGCATAATAAATATAATAATTATTATTATTATTAGAATAATACAATAGATAAAAATCACTACTAACCAGACCAGACACTGCAGCGGTTGCTGTAGCTATAGCTGGAATTATTTTCCCTGCAATACGCTTGGTCTTCAACCTATCAGCTGGCTCAATGTTGTACATTCTGGCTCTCAAGTTAGAAGCAGCTGTGATGAAGTTAATATGCTCATTGCTGTCATCATCCTTTTCAAATGATAGCAGCTTCATTTGAAGGTCATCTAACAGAGAAAAGCAATATATCAGTCTAGACAGTGCAAGGAAGGTCTAGGCAAAAACGCCAATCATATTTTGAAATGTTTCATTAAAACTACAGAATGTTTCAAATGTATCCAGTGTACGTGGTAAAGCATATGACAGTGACATGATCTATGTACATTTTTAGCTAGATGTGTAAAAGTCACTTTTTCTCATTGTTTTGTAACACATAAGTAAACCACCTTGAGTGGCCTGGCCTTCAGCAATGGCTTTCTCCAACTGCAGCACTGCTAGTCTCTCATCCTCACTGCTCACCGGGATTTGGTCAGGTTTCTTTACATTTTCATCAGTCTCTACAATCTAGGAGGCGTATGGAGAAAAGCATTTAAGATAAAGAATGTCACAACTCAAAGATTTTATATCCTATTTTTATATATTTCTGAACAGTGAATCAAGCTTTTGTAAATGAACACTGCTTTCCTTCTTTACCAGGATTATCGCTGCCAGCATGGAAAGTGACTATTGCCCATATGGGATATCTTTTAGCCAGGGGAACATTCCTTGGCACTGTAGTGCATGAATTACTTAAGCTGGAACTATTAAACTAACAAACCACACAATCCTGAATAGAATTCACATTCTGTGTAAAGTTCTCTTACTGGTTTTAGTATCAAATCATGGTTCAAATATAAATCTAAAAATCTTAAAGCTTACTCTATATATATGCTCTCTGTATGGGTATGTGTCCTTGATTAGAATTATTAAATGTTATATAAGGGTAAACCTCCTATTTATATGGCTATAATAAATAAACTCCAATGGAAAAATGCATGAATATACCTTGTTTGAAGGGGTAAACTCTTTGATGATCATTCCTGATATAATTTTCTCAATGACATCCAGTGACAAATCCTGATGGTACAAAAAAAAAAAAACATAACAGTGCATAGCACAGTGAACATTATTGACTGCTTTTCTGTATGAAACATTCTCTTTTGCACTCTGCACATGAGCAATTATTATATCATATAACAAGAACTCTCAACTATAGCCAGGCCTAAGAGGAGTTGTAAAATTAGGGCAATGAAAGAGGTCAATTGCAGAATTTTACAGCCCTGTCATTTTAGACCCACACCCACACACGCTTGTTGCCTTGTCTTTATACATCATGTGTTCCAAAATATTTAAGCTCTTATCAGCTAAATCAAACAAAGGAAATGATAAAATACTAGTTTATACCTGTTCAGTGAACTGGATGCTGTAGACTTCTGCATACAATTTGGCTGCACTTAGAATAAAGCTGAAATGTCTGGACACAACATACAGCATTAGGAGTAATACATGAAATATTTCATTGCAGAAATGTTCAATATTTGTCTCAATTGTTATATACTTACAGTGGATCCTTTATATCAAAATGTAATGAAGTGGGAGGTCGCTTTGGAGATTGCCAAAACAAACCTACATGGGGGAAATTACTAATTAATAAATCTACAAGGGTTAATGACATNATCTATTTAGCACTCCACAAGACTATGAAGACTTCATGCAGAGCATAGAAACATACATAGATAATAGAATAGCATCTAACAGCTTAAGGTCTGAAGGCTTTGTGTTAATACAAGGGTCATATATTATTGATTCAATAGTTACTCACTTCCATCTTTTAACTGAGTATCCAAAGGGAATGAATGCAATAGTTGTTGGGCCTAGGATATGCAAAAAAAAATGCAGTAAATGTTTAATATAATAGACAAACAATACAAACATCATTTAACATTGAAATACTCTCACAGGCAAACCTAGTGTGAGAGATTAAATAATATATCTGGAGTTAGGAGTGTACTCCTCTCTCCCTTCTCTCAACTCTTCTTGGACACACAGAATGGGAAGCCTATGTGATGTCTGTAAGATGGAAGGTGGGTAAACTTTAGGGATAACAAGGGTTGTTATTGATTTGAGTTGGAAATTATGAGCAGATCATTATAAATCACCATAAATATTCTTACAAAGATTATGAACCAAACTGATTGTCTTCTTTTCAAATGGGGTTTGAAACACCTGTATATAAAAGCCACACATATTGATTTATTGTATTTTGCCTATTCACTCCCCCCCAACCTCCCAAAATAACTTATACATATATCTCAAAATGTACTGTGCATTTTTGAGGTGAATAATTCAAAGTTACCAAGTTATACTAAAATTCTTATATGAGATTTGCTTTACCAACCTTATGATTAAAATACTTTTCAAACTTTAATCTTGATAGTTCCACACACTGGGACCAACTCCTAGGTTTCCTGCTAAGCAGCTTTACAACATGGAAGCAGCCTTCTAGACTCTCCCCTAACCTTACTCTCTGTGGACACAGAAGACAGCATTATTTACACACGTGTTAATAACCCAGTATAGAGTCAACTATCACATTGGCAATATCAGAGTAGGTAGATTCAAGATATGTAATGGGCAATGGGAAATATATTTCAACTGCCCATAGAAATAATCCTACCAAATATGTAAAAATAATTTTCCAGCGTTCTTTAGCCTTAAATCAGAAGACAATCTAAGAATTCCATTCACATAAGATAATGTAGTTCATTTTAATCCAACAGGCTGAAAGCATTCTCAAATTAAGTAATAAAAATGCATTTAATGCTGGATGGTTCTTTTTTTTTTTTGTGTCTTTTACAATTTATGCTGCAAAATAACACTACACTGCAGGAATACCAGTTCTGTACGATTGTCTGTTTGAGAGTCTTTGGCCCAGATTTTATTAACTGCAGAAAAGGAAAGTGGAGATGTTGCCAATAGCAACCAATCAGATGATTGGTTGCTATGGGAAACAATTTTTTTCCTTTTCTGCAGTTTAGTAAATCTAGTCCTTTGTATTTCTATCCCCATTTTCCATGGATTGCTACATAATATTTGAATGATACACTTTCTCATTGATACATATTGTGGTTGCCTGGTGTTACTGTAAATGTGTAGGGCAGTCAGAATAAAAATGAACATTTAAAATGATTGTTTAGTTGGAAAGTTTATATATTTAGTAGTGAAGAAAGAATTGTATATCAATCATTTCAATCATTTCTACCACTCCAAGGCACCACTAAGACAAAATAATCCACCAAGCAGTCCCATTTTTACGTTTTTGNNTAACAACTATTTAGGTAAAGACAGAAATACTTCTGGTTGAATTTAAATATTGTGTAGCCACCAGCAACGCACCACCACGTCAGAGAAAACATTTGGTGGAACCCCAATAAGAGTGNTGCGGCATCCCAGGGACCTAGGTGCACAGTTGGGGAACCACTGTANTACCCTATAAAGTAAGGGACATAAAAGCAATATATAATGTATGATTAACACTTGGGGAACATTTACCAAAGTTCCTTAAACATACCTGCAGAACATCTTGTACAGATGAATGTGTTTGCCAAAATTTGTTGTACAAAGAAGGTTTATGGGAAAATGAACTCTCAAACTATTTCCAAGAAAAAAAGAAAGCACAAACACAGATGAGTACCAGAAACTGCTTAATCCAGAACCACTTCATGACAGAGTGGAATTTCATACCTTATCTCTTGCCCACTGAATTGTATGCTCAATAGTGGCTGGAAATGATTTTAAAGTGCAAAATGGAATTTCTTCATCTGGGGGATCACGCTAGGTAATGAAAATCAAACAAACAAAATAATGTTTCTAATAAGCAATAATGTAAAAAGCAATCATGTCCCTATTTTACTCCAAAATAAACCACATTTATACTTTTTGAATGACAAATATTCCAATATATTGCAGATACTTAACCAGAACACTCTGTAACATAATAGTTACATAACCATTAGCATGCTTCAGCAACATTTTTTTTTTGCTATGTAAATAAAAAAATGGAATAAGATAAAATTATGTTGAAAGATACAAACAAATAATATCACTGTACATCGAAAATGTTCCTTGGTACATGTGTGAATCTAAGCGCAGCAGTTCAGCTTTTATTTCAGTTATGCTAGCAAGACTTCATTGAAGTATCTTATTTTGTATTGGGTTAAATTAACATAAAATGGTCTTTAAAAGGAATCAATTCAGCGGTTATTATGTATACTTTCATGTTTGCAAAAAAAATATCACCTTTATAAAGTTAAATATTTGATATTGCTTTTTCATTGATCACATATAAAACAAACATGACCTTTTATAAAGGTGTTATTCAGCAAATTGTATTTACTTACATAACTGTTGTATGATTCAGTCAATCGAGGTACAATTACTTCTGTATGTCCTTTTGTCCCCATGGTCCCAGAGTCAAGAAGAGGGCGCATGTTAGATACAGAACGACTGCAAAACAAAGGACACTGTTACCTATAACACGTATCTGGAATGAAAGTATATTAGCAGTAGTCTAGTTGTTGTAATGTGTACATTTTGTAATCTTAACATGTAAATAAATAAAAAAAAAACCTGTTTACACAACGTTTAACGCATAAAGCTACCTGTCTACGTATCTTCTGGCCTCCACATTGTCCAGTGCAGTCACAATGATGTCCTGTCTATTGTAAAACTCATCCCTATAGATATTCTCTGTGGCAGGACACACCTTATCCAAACGTGGCTCAATTTTCAACTGAGGGTTGATGTTTACAGTTGCAACAGCAGCAGTACAACTTTTAGGTTTCTGGTAAAAAAAAATGCAAAAACAAACCACCAATCAGGTGAATAAAAGTTGTCTGATCTCTTAATAAACCCAATTGGCTTATCAATATTTATAACCAGCGTTTATTTCTAACAAGTATAGAAAACACATTGGGGTATATTTACTAAGCAGGGAGATTGCAGTGAAATTCGAATTTGGGGAAGTTGCCCATGGCAACCAATCAAATTTGAGTTCACATTCTCCAGAGTGTAAAATGAAACTGAGAGCTCAAATCTGATTGGTTGCCATGGGCAACTTCCCCAAATTCGAATTTCACTGCAATCTCCCTGCTTAGTAAATATACCCCTTTATATAAGTTAAATTGGCTGTACATTCTATAGTTATTGAGGTGATCATACGATCCTGTAGTGTGCGAAAGCCACTGATTACATATGGTGCTGAATAACATAAAGCTTCTATTTGCAAACGTTAGAGGTTCCCAGGGTTTATGATCATAATTTAATTTTCATTTATATTTTGCATCTGTCTGATGATAATCTGTGTAGTTTGGAGAGTTACAATAATTTATTGTACAAGGAATAATTATCTGTAAAAAATTCCCAATGTAAAATATTTACACACAATCCAGTTCATGCACTTTACAAATGACATAAAAACAAAAATTAGACATACCTGAATATGATGAGGTCGGAATAGAAACTGCCTGTTCAAGTTTGATTTTTCAATCAAGTCAGGGTCTGTGATTGTAATCTAAAAAAAAAGTAATACTTCTATATAGAAATTTGTAGGATTATAATGTAAGTAAACATTTATATATTAAATATTAATTTCTCCGAATGTCTACAGGCATCAAATGATATTCAAATTGTCTGCATTCTTTTCTTAAGCTGGACACTCACTACAACCACTATTGTTCTAGTATGATTGGTGCCTATAAAGGGGCAATTCTCCCCTGGAGAAACCACCCGTTTTCAGCACCAATGATAAAATGATAACCATTCTTTTATTGCCAAGCTTAAGTGTTCAGATAATGTCCAATGCAGTACAAAGCTACATATTAATTCACTAGTACAGCATAAGATAAGTTCACTTATTATGTCAAACTAAAACAAAAGAAAGTTGTTACACTACTGTTTAAATATAACAATAGGCCAGTTCTAGACTTCTGATTGCAATTGTCCTGGAAGTGCCGATAGAACACTAATACTATACATGGAACTTATAAAATCATTCAACATGTTCCAAATAAACTCACCAAACCTCTTTCTGAGCCACAACCAACCCCAAGAAGTGCAAAATTCTTCAGCATTTCACAGCCAATAGCACCACATCCAACCTGCACAAAAGACAGAAAGGACAATCAGGTCACAAGAGTTGAGAACTAGAATAAAACTAATTTATTCTATATCATTCATTCTCAACGTAGACCAAAAACTCACATAATAACATAAGCAAGAAGATTCTATATTTGTCTATGTAAGTGATACCATATATATGGTAGAAACAATATAGTAACTGATATTTACTATAAATGAAACTCTATAGCATAGAGTACATGGTTTTCCTTTAGGCTCTGATCAACAAATAGTCATATTTCTGAAAATAGCTACATTAATAAGCACTAAAATAAAAGCAGCTTAAAAGTAGCAATGTAATTCCCGACACAAATGTTTCCCTTATAACATCTCAAGAAAAAGGAAAGTTACCATTAAATCAGTAATGTTTACTTACCACAAACACATTTAAGTTATGTATTTTCTTGCAGAAAGTATCTCCAACACAAGCCCTTAGAGCGTCATATCTATCACCCCTGTGGATAAATATATCAACAGATTATAAAACAATAAAAACTGCACTTTGAACATTTTACTTGTAGTTGTGGGTAATTGAGTTCAGTTGCTGCTAAACTACAAAACTAGATTTCAGAAAAATCATGGTCTCACAATTTGTGGATTAGGACACTGATGTGAATGCAGTGTTTAGGATTAGGGATATACACATCTTCTAAAAAGTTGAGTTGATGATTTGTACTGAAGGTGACCAAATTAAGCTTAAAATAATAAGAATTATAGCTCTAATTTACATCCTCTCATATGTTATTATTAAACTAAAAGACTAGGGACTAGATTTACAAAACTGTTGGAAAGGAAAAATGGAGACTTCACTTTCCTATTACAGACTGGAGAATGTCAGCTGGAATCTGAATGGTTGCTATAGGCAACATCTTCACTTTTCCTTTATCACAGCTTAGTAAATCCAGCCCATGNACAAATGACGAGTGATTATGTAAGACAGATATAGCCATACCTAGGAAGAAACTCCTCTTGATTAATGTGTTCTAAAGGACTTACAATGTCCATTGCATCCAGAAACAGCTGTGGGGGAAAATACACAAAACATTCATGACATTTAAAAAAGTCATACTCTTTATCTGTTTTACATTTTACAACATAAGGAATGGTACAGTGCACTTACATGACGTAACAGAAATAGCCAAGTGAAATAAATTGAAAGCAAAAAAAATGACAAACAAATAAAAGGATGATAAGGAAACACACCCATTGCTGCAAAGGAGAAAACTTTTCGGTAACAGCTTTCAAGACTTCTTGACTGGCAATCCCACCCATCGCAGCTGCAAGAGGAGACAGAAAACCTCTGGCTGTCCACGCCAACCATTTCACTAAGGGCTTATCAAGTAGTGGCTGTAGTAGGAAAAAAGGGTAAAACAGAAATAGCACATCATTCAGGTTAAATGTATTGCATTTAGTTCTAGAACGCATGGAAATACAGCTTGCTTTTCCTAATCAAAGGAAAATTTTACATTACAATCTTGAGTCAAGCTACATTTGCTACATCAGTAAAACGTATTGTAAGATGCTTTTCTGCTTTTCTATTTTCTCCATGACACCCATAATGTGCATAATAATTAAACACCATAAAGCCAATTTTGGGCCTGCTGGAGCACGTGGGGCTGGGTCCGGCCCTCCGAGGTAGATTGAAGGCCCTCTATTCCTACCCTGCAGCACGGGTTAAAATCAACGGGGCTCTTTCTGACCCCTTTGCGATCACTAATGGCACCCGTCAGGGCTGCCCTCTATCTCCACTCAT
>JABWIB010006221.1:7104-27789 GCA_016617825.1 Platyplectrum ornatum
AACTATACCATGACTATACCTCAACTATACCATAACTATACATCAACTATACCATAACAATACCTCAACTATACCGTAACTATACCTCAACTATAACTTTTTTATGAATCAAAAAAATGAATGGAGGACAAATGTGCAGACAGTTGCGTCTATAGAAGCAGCTTCTGCGCTTACGGCTCCGACTGATGAAGGTAAAGGGGCAAAAGGGATGCATGTTATCCAGAGGTCTGGATCGATCATAATGTGCAGATGTTGCTGCGGCCACACAAAACTCTGGATCCAGCCCTATATCTGTTCTCTTTTTATATCTGCCTAAATGATTAACATGAAACATTTTTTTTCCTTTAGATACAAGGAAGAGTCTGAAAGAAGTTTCTTTGAAGGCATTGGCTATGCTACTATTACATACAACGTACCTGCCATCAGAAACATGCGCTTTGAGCAGACCATCCAGACTACTGCAGATGCTGGCTTGTTGTTCTTTGCAGAGAAAGAGGTATATAAATATATAGAGCAAAACAACATGTGGTGGTTTCCAGTACACCTTCCAATGCTCACTATCCATTACCCATTCAGCTATTTGACATTGTAGTCTGTCATGTAGGTTTCCCTGGCTGACATATTCCNGCCACTGGGGCTAAATCTGAGATACTTTACAGTAAACGCCCTATAAACCTATAAATGTGTTATTAGTGTTATTATCAATGGGTGGGGGTTGATGATATGTTGTGTCACTCAGGGGGCGGGACTTAGGCATGATTTACATAAATCCTGCCCAACCCCCATACTGCCAGCCCAGGAGGGGAGAAACCCTGCTATTAACACTGTTTTCATTTAAATGCATTTAATGTTTACATTTCATTAGCATGTTAATTGTAATTTGAATAATTAACACATATAACAATATGAATGAACAAGCACATTTAATAAATTTTTTTATTTTGATCGCAGGATAGTTACATCAGTGTTGATATTGAAGATGGTTCCATTGTCCTTAAATACAAAATAAATTCAAATCCAGAGAAAGAAGTTCGAAGTACCATGGGACGATTAAATGATGGATTGGAACATATGGTATGTAGTGACATAACATCCTTCATTATGCCAGTGTGTTCCCATCTACTGCTTATTAAAGCCGAATTATTTCTTAAAAATCTGATATTACATTTTCTGTTTGACTTTTATGTTATTGTGTTATTACCGTGTCACAGGATAGATAATGTTGTCATTCATTCTGTGTAAGAATAGGTATCTGTAATATGGCATATTATTGAGTAGAAGTCATGCTGTTTTTTATATTACAGATTGAGGTGCTGATTGCTCCAAAGGATAAATTATTACGTGTACGGCAGGATCGGGCAGCCATAAATGCCTCTGATGTGGATTTATTCACATTCGGCACATATTATCTGGGTGGCGTCCCATCACTCATTAGAGAGAAGTAAGTCAAGAAAATGACTCTGAATGTCCAGGAGGGCAGACATAAACATAATAAGCATATATACTGTATATCAGCAGCAAATATAGTAAATATATATGCACTTTGTTTATCAGTGACTGACTTTACGGGGTATATTTACTAAGCGGTGAGATTGAAAAGTGGGGATGTTGCCCATAGCAACCAATCAGATTCAAGTTCACATTCTCCAGTGTGTAAAATAAAACTGAGAGCTTGAATCTGATTGGTTGCTATGGGCAACATCATTACTTTCCAATCTAACTGCAATCTCACCGCTTAGTAAATATACCCCTACCTTTTTATTTATTAATAGTCAATTATTCTATGCCTAGTTACAGGCAGTAGCAGTTTATGAAAGACGTGTCTTATCTCTTTACACCCAATGATCTGAATGTTCTTCTTACAATAATAAACTATGGCGCTACAGATATACGGATATTAATTGCGATTAACGCAGGAATACAAACATAAAATGGATGGGTTCTGGAAAACATTTAGTGACTTATGAACTGATAGAGAGCATGTTGTCTCATAATAACTTGTTAAAGTGTTTNGTTACTGTTGTACTATTATATATAGTAGTATATAACCAGCACATGCATGCTCCATAGCAAAGCTGGATTTAAGTGCAGTAATAATACTATGCTGGATGTGAAAACACGTTCATATTTTTTCCCCATCAAACAGGTTTGACATAAAAACTCGTCCTTTCCGCGGATGTGTTAAAAATGTTAAGACCCCAGTGAGTGCAGCTTCATTCAAAGAAACGTATGGAGTCAGCTGGAGATGTTATGAGGAATGGAGCGTAAGTGACTTTGATATTGATGAGCAGATTTCTCTAACTTTAGTTCAGATTTTGGATTTTATTATATATGGTTTCTGCAATGCCGTAATAACAAATATGTAATACATAAATAGCAGGAGGGTACAGAATAATAAATAAGAGGGTTGGGATGTGTATAATGTATTACACTGGATAAATACAGAAGGGAGGAGATACCAGGAGGATGGGGGTCCCTGCTCGTTAGAGCTTACATGCTAATGTCTTTGCTCATTGGTAGAGTTACCAGATAAACCAGCAGACAGGAGGATTGTGGAGGATTTCACCATTCCTTTTATTGTCATATACCAGAGCCTTGCACACAATACACAGCTAACAAAATGCTGTTAGCAGTCCTATATCTGTTTTGTATGTATCATTGATATAAATGTCACATATGATAGAAGCAAGGCATCATCATGCATGTCTCCGTGTGTTTGTACTAATGNCCACACTCTATGTCCATGTAGATTATTCGTTCTGCAGAGTTTTCAGAAGGTGGAACTCTGGGATTGAAATCCAATGGATTCTCTTTCCCCGGTGACTTCCAGGCATCGTTTGGATTCCAGACCCCCCAGATCAATGCCATGTTGTTGAATCACAAAACACAGGTTTGTATTTGACTGTTGTTATAGCTGGAATATTTTGTTACANAAGCAGAGACACTGATGTGTAACTACACACATTTGGACTGCATCTATACTGTTCACTAATACATAAGTCTGGATNTGGTCCTTTATTCCTATATTTTAATTTAAATTGTAATTTATCTATAATGCACAAAAAACAATAAATGCAACATGTAATGTAACAAAGTAATGACTTTTTTTTTTACTTATTTATGAATTCATTAAATACATGTAATAAAGCAATTAGCAAAAATAGAGGTATAGTAATAATAATAATAGTAGCTAATAATAGTAATAGCAGTAATACGAGTTGCTTGTTTTCTTAGCTGCAGCAATAAACTATACAGTATTATCAGTGTGTTTTTGGTGAGTGATTTCTTGTTCACAAAGTGGAATTTACTTCTTTGTTGCCCAGTCTGATGAATTAAGGGTCTCTCTGGAGGACGGAACTATCAAAGTAACTACAATAAATAATGAGCTGCAATCAAGGGAGAAGTATACTGATGGAGAGTTGCATTATGTGTCTGTAATAAGAGCGAATGATGAGTAAGTACAATCACTGTCAGATCTTCAGCTTGTGGTTATGGTAACTGTGACTTTTCCATTGCTGGAGTTTGTGAAAGTAAGTGCAAAGTAGTTGTGGCAGAGATCCAGGCATCTCCATAGAAAACATTGCTGTANGTTTTGTAAATTCATTTCATCTGTGTAGAGAGAATCAATGAATGACTGGTAAAAATCAAGTTATTAAGCAAATTCATTTACTCGCTGTTTATAAGCAAGAAGCTCTCACAACTCACAATCACTCACGCAGGTGCCACAATAGTCTTCTGCCACAGATCAGTCCTTGGGATCAAGCCTAAAGACTTTATTATGGCAGACTGTGATTGGATGGGGCTGTCCTTATGTACTATACATTTTTACTAAGGAGCGGTTCAGAAGTCTTAATATATCGTCTCCTCACACACATTCTTTACCATACATACAGCAGGATCTGCCATTAGATCTCTGCTGCCACTGGGTTCTGGGTGCAGTGGAGGTCTGGATCCATTTCTACTTTTCATCATTATAGAAATCTTTTATAGCATCATTTCTGGGACAGTAGAAAATAAAATCAGATATAAATTGCTATAGATGAACACTTTATATTATAATCTTTCATTGTATGACATAGTTTCTATATTCTGTATCTAATTATTATGGAAACATAATTCCACCATTAGGATGAGAGTTCGGAAACAGCACAGCAAGCTTCATTATTGTCAGATTACTTCGCTTGTGAAGCCCATTGATCAGAAACCTCAGCTGTAAACATGTATTCCTTGTATCTGCCTTTGTATTAGTAAGACACCACATAATATATCCCGAACAAAGCTGGAACAAGGATAAATCACAATCTTGCGAAACAAAAGAATAAACAGAGGGAGATGGAATGCAGACTCTTAAATACTACTTTAAACAATTCTTATGTCCCTGGGGCTTAATTAAGACTTCTGCATTTCCCTAAAATCTCAGTTCTATATCATCAGTGTAGCTGCTCTGGCAAAGCCAGTGTTATTTATAGGCTTCTACAGACCTTACGGATTTGTCTTGACTTTTAAATCTGCTGTCATATTGTAATTAGGAGAGGATTATTATATTTTAGTTAATTACATTGTATCTAGGATCTTTATACTGGATCTACATATAATTATGATTCTACAGTCACTTTTCTCCACTTTCCAGTCTCATGACATGATACCTCCAGTATTTATTCAATCCATTTACATGGAGCCTGTAATACCAGTCTGGTTCTGGTCCTCTGGACCTCCAATATAGTGGTTCTCAGGGGAGGACTGGGCTAGGGGGCAGGGGGACATGTGCCCTCCGGGGCATTGACCCTAAAGCTTTTTTGGGGCCACTGGATCTTGGCTTTTTCAGGCCAACTGAGAGGGAGGCAAAGATCTTGATAAATCTGATGGTGGATTACACACAATCAGAGACACCGGGCAGCAGTGTGAACCTGCCTCCTAGTTGGCAGCCAGACAGTAAAAGCCTGTCAGCATGCTGAATGGTGGATAGCTGGGGCATTTGCTCCCACTGCAGTTATGGCTGTCAGCATGCTGAATGGTGGATAGCTGGGGCTATCGACTAGTCAGACTTTTGATAGCCATTCGCTCCCACTGCAGTTATGGCTGTCAGCAGCCTGATTGGTGGATGGCTAATGTAGTGACAGCCATTTACAGCATAGAAGCTTGTAGGCGCAATACNGCAGTAAGAGTAAGTTACAATTCTTTCCTATGAGAAGGTTGCCACCCAGGATAAAAGTCAGCCAGCCTGCCCCTAGTGGTTCCCTGCAGCCATCAGTTAGCATGGAACATAAGTATCCATTGGAACATTACTGTCCCTCTATGGTGCTGTAACATGAAATACTGTAGTACATCACTGACTAATGTTAACTGGAAAATCACTTATTTCTCTAGATGGCTGGAGCACAGTGTTTCCTTCACCCTGCCGGGTCCNATTGTTTTTTATGTATTACTTATACATTTTAACAAAAATATTTTTTTCATTTCAGGTTAAAACTTTTGGTTGATGATAAACAAGTGACAAATAACATTGGAGCTTCCAGGTCTTCCAGTTCCTCACCCACTGACATATACTTGGGAGGAAGTGGATTTAAGGGCTGCGTCACTAATGTCTTTATTAAGAGGTAAGGAGTCTATATATATTGATAGAAACTACCTGGTCACATATCATTGCAAACACTATGAAGAATATTTTATCAATCAGCAACATTTTTCCAGGGTGAAATCTGGGTCATACTCAGTGCCAGATTAAGGTCCTGTTGGGCCTGGAGCTGAAATTTTAATGACGTCTGACGTCATCGTCGCATNCTGGTCGGCTCGGTACTCGGACCTGAAAAGTTCGGGGGTTCGGTGNGCCTATTTTGGAGTTNGGCCTGGAGCTGAAGCTCCATCAGCCCCATTATTAATCCGGCCCTGGTCATACTACAGCAAATACCTTATCATAAATCTGTGCATAGCTTAACATTGGTTCACAGCCTGTACATTATATGCATGCATTGTACAGTGTACATTCAACCACATTGTTAAGGCCGTACAGTAGATGGAAATCACCAGTTCATTTAATTCNTCATATTCAAAGGTTCAGCAAAGGAAACATTCTTTTATGTTGGCGTTCTAACAGACCTGTCAGATAGCGCTCTATACAAAGCAGGTCACCATGTACATTACCCATTTATTCCAGAAAAGTTGAGTCATAGCTGCTTTTGTATCTTTTCAGAGCATCACAATTACCNTCTGTTCAAAATCTTGTGAATAACACAGAGAAGAATAAAGTATCCCTGGGAACGTGTACTCCAGAGGAGGCCCCCTTGCCTCTCGTATTGCCCGAACTGAAGCCCCTCAGCCTCAGCCTTAATGATTTTTCAATGGTAATTCATGGGTTAATAGAGCAGGGATTATAAGCTATACATGGTGAATGGAGCTGTAGATCATACCAGCGCTTTTATAAACAACGATTAGTAAATATACTCATTTGTATGTGTAAGTAAACAGCTTTTTCTGTTGTCTCTTTTTAAGCCGTTCGAATCAGATGTCATGAAAAACATATTAAATATAGAACCCAGACGGAAAGGCGTGCAAGGCTGTGCTTCTCATTTCAATCTCACATCACATCTGAGTTCCTATAGATTTGGTGACTCCCCAACAAGTCACACGGCTTATGATCTGACCAAGCAGATTTTCAAGGAGAGGTAAATCCGAGATTTCTTCTAATAATATACATTGTATTCCCGCTGACCTAGTCACTATTTATTATTTGTTAGATGTGGAAAGTTGCTTTGGAAGGTTCTCCATCTCTCGCCAACCACTTATCACAAAGATAAAAACACGCATATCAGAAATGTAAAATCATCTCATATACTGATATAGTAAAATGACAAATATANATGGGAGGACTTTTATATATTAAAGTACAGACATAATCAGCACCCAGGATTTAACAACAGNCAAAGAACAAATAAGACCAGCGGCCAGGCGTACCTGTACAGTAGTGAGATATTTACAAATCTATACATGCAGTACCTGGGTTACCTCCCTAGTGTTGAACTAGTGCTTACTTAAGAATATTATTCTGACCCTAATCATTTTGGATATTTGTCACTGTTCTGGTGTCTCTTGCTTGCAGGTCACACTTCTCACTGGAGGTGCGCACTTTGGAAACGGCTGGCTTGATCTTCCTAATGACTGACAAACAAGAGTCCAGTCACTTGGCGCTTCATATTTCAAAGGGTCGGTTCGTCTTTTCCTTGGGAACCAAAGGCAGCAAGATGAAAATAAGAAGCCAAGAGAAATATAATGACGGGGAGTGGCATACAGTAAGTGTAAAGAAGAAATTGTCATTTTAAACTTGTACATTTATTATTATTATTAATAATAATAATAATAATAATAATAATAATGTACTATGACATTATACTGTACTGGTTCTAGATATGTGTAAGGTCTTGAACATAAATGCATTCTATACTCGAGTGATGACATTCTTACAAATAGATTTTTATACATTTGATGAATCAGCCCTTGCCATACAATTCACAATAAATGGGGAACCAGGCAATAATTTCTCATATAACATAATGCGTGACTGTAAAACCAAACCAGATGCAGCGTGCAGCTATTAGCTGGGAATTTATCTTTTCTTATTTTTTTATGATCATGTTATTTCTATATTTTACCAATAACTGAAGACTTTCTAGAAAATTCCCAATTATGTTTTGATCCAATGATTTCCATGTTTTAGGTTGCATTCAGCTGGGATGGGATGAATGGACGGCTTGTCATTGATGGGCTGAAGGCTCGTAAAGGAGGCCTGACAAAATATTTTGGTTTGGATAAGATGTCACAGCTCTATCTTGGAGGTATCCCATCTCTGAAAATACAGGTAAGTGTCATTTTGTCTTATTTTTGTTTCACATTTCTTATCTCTGTATATCATCAGATTCAATTCAGCTCTACTATATAACTCTAGGCAAAAGTACTGGCAATGCTCAGAGTATTGTAAGAGTCCGTGATCCTTGCCTCAGTCAGCTGTATAGGTACAGATATTGTATAAAACAGGATTAGTTTTCCTTTATTACCCTACAACCATTCAGTCATATACCATATCAATAGCTATGCAGTAGGTCTAGTTATTTACTGATGATCAAGTATCAGCTTATACTGCATGTATTGTCTGTATTGAGTCTAATTATACTGTTATGTTTCAGGGTATGCCCAAGAAAAGCTTTGTTGGTTGCTTGAAAAATGTCAAAATAAATGAGGTTACACTTGACAAACCATCTAGGATCACTGGTGTGACTCCTTGCCATGACGGCTCCTCCGAGCCAGGAGTGTATTTTGCTCAAGAGGCAGGACATGTGGTTGTAGGTATGTATACATATTGGTAAACTCTGTTTCTTATGTCTACCTTTTTTGAATCTTTCTGAATGTACATTTTATTAAGGTTTTGTAAATGACTCACAAAAAATAAATAGACATATTGAGCCAACCTTTCCATAGAGCAAAAGATGTACTGCTACCTGAGTACATACAAAGAGTAAGGGTGAACAACATTTGTACAAATGGACATGGCCATAAAAACAACCAGGGTGGGACCTTCTTGACCTTGATAGTTTCAGGGAATTCCCAGGTCAACGCTGGCAATGTGAACGGGCTGGGCTGTGCTATGTAATCTGAACCGTGTATTAGGGAAGAAATCTTAGGTGACCAAGGTGAATAAGATGTGCCAGAGCTTTGATACAGCTAATTTTGCTGTAATTTTCTTGTAATTCGCTCTCAAAGGTTTATTAATACAAAATGCAGGTTAAGAAGATCTGAGCGATAGCGATATTACAGATGAGGATGTACAAAATGAAGCAATACAGTTACTTTTATACATGTTGAGAGGCTGTGCAACAGATTCCATCCCCTCTGTGGACATAGTACTTTCTCTGTAACTGGGAAATATAGACCTTATTAAGGCTGCAAAGATGTGTTTCCAGCAACTGATCTTATCTAAGTAGGTTGGGGACCTTACTTACCATGTCTCTTTCCTTTCAGATAACATTGCAGACTTGGGAACAGAATTTGAACTAGTTGTTGACATTCGACCACAAAGCTCAGAATTTGTCTTATTACATATAGGAGATAAAGATGAGAACAGTTTAAGCCTATACAAACACAATGGAAAGGTAATGTATATGATGCATAATTGACTTTTCCATACACATTCTATGGGTTACTACACAATATTTATTATTAATACTGTAAAATCATGTCCAGACCTGCCAGATGTGATTAGCATGAAAGGTTAGCCTTCAGATATCCTGTTGAAGATCCCTGTCCTGTCCTATACCAATACAAAGATCTTTATGTTTTACCGGTTTTATTTAAAAAAAAGAATATTCATGATTTAATTCACTACATACCGGGAGTCATTAGCAATATAATAGTTTTCTTATGTGTAACTTATATATTTCCTGTATCTTTTACTTCAGGTGGTCTTGTCTGTACGTAATGACGCTGGTAACTTCCAGGCTTCACTTTCCCCTCCAGGACTGCTGTGTGATGGGAAATGGCATACTATAACAGGTGACACAACATGCTTATTTTTATCAATGACTCTCTAATTACCATTCTGGGAGACATTACAACTCTGGATATAAATGGCAATTTAATGTTTAATATGTTTCCTAGATTTCCTTAATTTCCAGAGTAGGCTCCCCCTCTGATATATCTGATAATCAGTAATAAATACAGCTGACAACATACGATGAGGTGGGCAACAGATATAGGTTTGGCATAATCAGATGTAAATAAATTCTGCATGCTCTTATGCCATAGGAATGCTCTGTCCGTCTCCTGTTCCTTAGACCCTTCCTTTGCCCATCTGCTATTCCTCCACCCTGCCTTCTGTCTCCTTTCCTCTGTGTCTTCTCTTGTTTCTCTTCTCTTGTTCTGTCTCTGTCCGCTCTTCATCCATCTGTGTCCTGGGACTGCCACTGGAACGGCATCAATCTGAGGCCATTTATTACTTTGTGCTTAGAGCATGTGTTAGGGTTAAGGTTATTGTATTGATGAACACAGAAAGTGTCAGCTTTACAATATTCTGTTTGACAGTTGTCTAGTTAACAGCCCTATTGGACAGTATAGTCAATAAGTTAAACCTGGCTGCCATATAGTGCAGGTTATCTGTCCACTTTTGGTTTTCCATATCACACTCCTTATAACTACTATTCCTAATTCAGCACAAAAGGTATTGCATATAAATTGTATCCTTTGTAACACAAGATCTCATCCCGTGGCACCAGTACCTCTGATAGTACTCAGACACCGCTGCTGTACCTGCTTGCAAGTTATACCAATATTTATATTATATATATATATATATATATATATATATTTATATATATTTATATATATATATATATATACTGTACTTGAGCTGATTCTACAGTGGTTGAAAATGTATGCTAATATGCAGTATTGCAGTTCTGTGTGTAGATATTTATTTTTACTAATTGATCTAATTAACAAAAAAAATCGCAAATTGCTGTATTTGAGAATAAACATAACAGATAAATAAAACCTCAGAATCAGTAAAGCATTTCGCTGTGTAATGATGTGTATACTATTCATCTTTTTTCCACTTACTAAATGTGTTTTAGAAAATAAAATCACATAAATATTAATTACTGTTAATTTGTTCTTTTCTGCAGTGAGTCAAAAGCACAATGCTGTACATCTGTATGTAAATAACCAGTCTGAGACAGCCGGCCCGAACTCTGCAGTGCGCACCCGCTCTGCCGCACCCCTGTATATTGGAGGACTTCCAGGTAAGTTCCGTGCCCCTACTTCATGTACATGAATGCAACCAGTGTGAATACAAATAAGAAATAAACCACAAAACGAAAGAAAGTANCCCTGTATGTTAATGACTCTTAATCATAGCAATATTCTTAATCATACCAAGCGCTATAAGGGGTTATGAGAAATAAGCTTTTTATTTCCCTTTTATTGTTCTACAGTTGGCCAGTATAACAGGGCCCTATAGGCTCAATAATAAAGCTCTTTTCCTATCGCTTCATTTACCTTTTTTCTTTTGGCCTCCTCTCCACGTTGCAGGCGTTCTCAGTCTGTAGTCTAATGTTCATACTGCTGCCCTTGAAAATTGGCTATTCCATCACTGCGGAACTCTATTCTCCACAATAGAGTTATCCACAGCTGCTCTGTACCCATGAATACTTATTCCAAAACGGATATTTCCCTTTTCATTTAGTGTCTCTGCTTCATGTAGGAAAGTTCCTCTGTCTGGATTTGCTGTTGTGTAGCAGACCCTGGTAATTGAGTTTCCATTCAGCGTTAGTGTGTTCATGGGTTGTTTGTCTATTACAGATGTCTTGGAAACACTGGTGCCCCCTGTGAAGAGATCGTTTGAAGGCTGCATAAAGAACCTGAAAGTCAATAAGAAAGTTATCAACTTCAGTAAAATCTCAAACTTCCACGGAGCAGTCAGCCTTAGCAGGTGTCCTGCGGTGTAACGTTCATGTACAAATCACGTATTGCTCACCAGGGAAGTTTCATCAATAAGGATCTATTAAGATGAACTATTCACATTATCTCCTGCATAGAGCAACATGGACGCAATAGTCTCAGAACACTTTTAATCTACTTATTGGTTTAGAAAGTAAAGTCAGTTTGATGGGCTACTACCTCATTACAAGAGCTGTTATTTGTCATTGACATGGTGGTGTGTGGTAGAATATTCTGTTTAATATGTGTCACATTATATGGTGCTGGACAGAGAAATACACAAACTATGATTTTCTAACACAAACTAGGCTGCCTTATTATAATAATGTGTATCGCCAAAGTGCCAAAGTGGGAATTACAATCATGTAATGGGGTCATTTGAAGGCTGTCCCAAGGCTTCACCACTTTAACTTCAGATAGACCTCAACACATGATAGAAATGTTTGCTACCTAAGGGACATATTTGTAACATACCAATATAAACTCACATAGACTTAGTATCAGATTTTTTCAATTGAATGAAGACAAATGAAAGTGATAACAAAAACTTTACATGATAAATAAAATCTGCAATACTGCAACTACGACGTTTAGCGGAGAATTTGGTTGTATCGCGTATCACATGTAGTCACATAGAAGTTATGTAGCAAGTTATGTAGATTTCATCGTAGGGACACCTTGGCCTTTATTTACTAAAATGCGGAAATGGAAAAGCGGGGGTGTTGCCCATAGCAACAAATCAGTTTTAAGCTCAGGTTCTTNAGTATATAAAATTAAACTGAGAGCTAGAATATGCTTGGTTGCTATGGGCAACATCCTTACTTTTCCATATCCGCTGCTTATTAATTATAGGCCCTTAGGTTTATGCTTTTTCTTGCTACCTTAAGTGTTTACATGCAAGCGTGCTGCCACCGAATTGTCCCCCTGCCTTAATAAAATACTTGATTATTATTGAAATGTAAATATAAATGTATATAAATATACAAGAAAAAGTGGTAACATTTTAAAAACATAAGATTAATTATACACAGTTCAGGTGAGTATTTTATGGAAATAAACAATTATTGTTTTAATTATATTGCTTTGCTTTTTTTTATTAAAAAATATAGACATTAGAGTTAAGAAGTAAATAGCTTATATTTACTATAAATCATGCACAGGTATACTGGAGTGAAATATGTGGAAATGTGGATACTGCCCAAAGCAAAAATTAAGACTGACCCAGTGGACTGGTTTTAATATTCATTGAATTGAGAAGGTTTGCCTGTGTGTATACTGTATATAATATTAGGGCCTAAATTCACTAAGCGAGGAGTTTGCAGGGGAATGGAAAAGTGGGGATGTTGCCCATAGCAACCAATCAGATTCAAGCTAACATTCTACGGTATGTAAAATGAAACTAAGAGCTCAAATCTGATTGGTTGCTATGGGCAACATCCCTACTTTTCAATTCCCCTGCAATCTCCCCACTTATTTAGGCCCAGATTTCATATTTTTCTGCTGCTCTGCTCATTAATCTTTACCACTGAATGTCTACACATGTGTGTCAGAACAAGTCCTGTCCCTGGTTAACACCTAATTTGGCAGCTAAAGAGTAAAGCTAGGTACACACGGTAAGATAAATTGTATCCAATCGAAAGATTTTTCAAGAGTGGGTAAAACCATGATGAATTGCAGGGGGAGGTAAAATGAATGTTAGTGTTTGCATGCAGGGAAATACTTTATTGTTGCATGTTGCACACAGATACTGACCAGTGTTACTGTTACACTGTTATTACACATGTGCTGGAAACATCATCTCTCACCTGTAATACTGACTGCAATTAATTCAATTTGCCTCCCCTGCAATTCAACATGGTTTTACCCACTCTTGAAAAAATCCTTAAATTGGAACAATTTATCTTACCGTGTGTGCCCAGCTTAAGGCTGGGTGGAGNGTGAAAACGTTTTCCAGGAAGAGGCCTGGTTACAGAAATCTTGGGGTACAGTACACATTTTTTGGGGGCTAAATAAAAAAAGAGTAATATAGTCTTATAGCAGACTAATAAGATTCCATCAGCAGTTTCTTCCATGCTGGGAGCAGTTGCTTCTGATAGCTGGTTTTGCGTTTTGTGTGGCGCCATCTTCTGGAGATGTGAAGCCAATATATATATATTGTACTGTGAGGGGTACATACGAATTAAAATGTTATTGCATGCTGATAATACACTTTGCTTTTGCACAAAGAACTAAAAAGCTATATAGATATAATGTATTATTAGCACCATAAACAGTATAACATTCAGACATTTTGATAAAAATTCAAAACAAAATCTATAACTTTTGGTTCAGTGAAGAAAAAATATTTAAAAAATCCCAACATATTTTTGAGAAAATAATGTAATACACTTCCCAGACCTACTTCAACAACTTCAGCCATGTTATTGCGATTTCATTAGGATTGATGCTTGGTATCTAGGACACCATTCCATCTGTGTGCACACTCAGACAGTTCAAAATATGTAGTTAGTTATTAAGTTTGTTCATCTCTAAAATCCCAAACTGAAGATTAAACAATATTAATTCTTTATCCTACGTTTGTCTTTTATGCAATTCTCTAAACTATCAGTCAAATCTAGAGTATGTACATGTACAGCGAATGCTGGGAATAATATAATATATAATAATAGACCAGAAAATATTTTACAAAACATGAACAAGGACAATGCAGCCCAAAGACAAATCATTAAATACTGACAGCTAATAAAGCTCAAAAGCTAATATTTGCCACCGACTATCAGTGGTGTAATACAAGGACAGACCTGGGTTCATGTGTTACATATTTATATGTCACATGGCATATTAAACCGCATCCGCTAAAACATGATTCGCTCGTTTAAGATTCTGAGCTGAATCCTAAATTTACTAATCAGGGAGATTGCAGGGAGATTAAAAAGTGGGGATGTTGCCCATAGCAACCAATCAGATTTAAGCTCTCAGTTTCTTTTTACATACTGGAGAATGTGAGCTCAAATCTGATCCCCACTTTTCAATCTCCCGCAATCTATCTGCTTAGTAAATTGAGACCCTGAATCTATTGTTGTCAAATCTTGTTTTACTGTGTAATGCGACTTATACCAATTTTATTGGAGCAATAACTTACAATATGTTTCCCTGCATATTTCTAGATAGTTACATTTTCAGCCTCCATTAAATGCAGAGGGAATTCTCAGCTGAAATAAATTTTTATAATATTTCACTTTTTGTCTGATACCTGGGTGTACAGGCAGCCATCTTACTGTGGGGATACTGTTTCCAATCATAAATTGCTATATTCTGACAAAGATACACCTGGAAATGTCAGCTGTATCAATGTAGAGATAAGCTGTATCCATAAGTATTTATATTGGGAACGGAAAAGAAGGGGACATACTGAACTGTAGTGAGTTAAGGGCAGGATTAGGCATATAGAAAGGGTATTGTTAGGATTGGGTTGTAAGAAGGTAAAGGATGGGGAAACATAACACCTTATAACACAGCCCTACACACCTATCAAATAGAAAACTATTAGATTTAAGAATAATATGTATTAAAACAAATCTCACCATACTGACAATTTGATCAAGTATTAATTTGCAATTAAAGAATATATAAATGGAAATCAACTTCATTATAAAATTAATTATAAAAATATAAAAACAAACAAAATATATCAAGCACACTTGTATGAGCAACTAATAACTGAATTCTTGAACAGTGCGCACAGTGGAGATGGGGAGAAAGGACACAAATGTATACGTGGAAAAAAGCTTTGTCCAGTATTATTAGTATAGTTGTTGGTATTATGAATCTAATCCACAACATACCAAAAATGGGCAATTATAATCTCTAACGTTAGGGAGGTTAATACCACCGCATTCATGTTTCATTCAATTGTTTAATAGCAAGGCCCTTTATGGTTTTTGACCATACGAACAATGAAAGGCTTTAACAATGATTTAAGGTCTTTGATATCTTGTATTTTTAAGAGTAAAAGTAACTTGCATAATATACAATGACTTTTACCATGATGATAATTGAGTAATTATGGAATCAATTAGCGAAAGGAATATTAGAATGATATAACTTAGAGTGTATTTGAGTGAGGTTTCAGCCCGTTTGAAGGGAATGGAAGAAAGTCACAGCTTCTGTCTTATTGACATTAACAGTGAAGGCAGAAACTTTTTTGAAGTTGGGTAATGCAACTAATATGACTGGAATGTCAGTCTTGGGGCTGTAGTGAATATAAAGTAAAAGATTGTCCACAAAAGTAGACATTTTGGATTTCTTCCACTCCATCAGCTTTTCAAAGTTACATGACCCACCATCTTTCTAAAGCTGGGATTGTTTCACAAACTGTTCAGATAAACCTTTGCTGCAATGACATGCTCATCCACATGGTGGCCCTATGTAGAAATATGAATGGCAATAATGCTAGTGACAATAGGACATGGTTCATGTAAAATAATGTGCTCTTATAAAATCAAATCTGGCTATACAATGCAGTTTCAGACATTTCTGCGGGATTGTTTGACTGTACACATGGGGAAGATTTTGGAGCAATCAGTTGATTATCATGTTATTTAGGATGATTATTATCTGATAACATTCCTGCTTAACTCCAAACAGTGACAGATTTATCTTCTTGATAGTGATGGGTCAGAACTGTCAAAAACAATGTGCAGAAAGATCATATCAGGAGATTCACAGCTNATTAATCAGGTTCACACTGGGAAGATAATTGTTCAGAATAATCAGCTGATCTGTTGATTTGCCAGATTTATTCATAGAGTAACAGTAAAACAGTATAGACCTGGGCGCAACCAAAAATGAAACTGTAGGGAAGTTAAAACTGAATTAAAGGTGACGTTCAGTGATGTTTCCTAGCTCAACTCTAATTTAACCTAAAGCTATGCAGTTTAAGTTCTATGTGCGAAAGCAAAGTTTTTGTTTGCATGCAAAAGAATTAAAATACATCTGCACCCTTCACATTGCCACATGGTATTCTCAGGTATACACTTGTACCTATTTTGCCCTAAAAAATGGTGTAAGTGCAACTCTGCATCAGTCCCATGATGTGTAAAAAACATTGATGTGTGGTGGAAAATGTATCAGGTGTCCCAATGTGTATTCTCAGCAGACCTGAACGTCTGATTTTGGAAAGTGGTTCTGAGATCATAACATTATAGTGTGATCACCACCCTAACTTCATAAGCATTTATAATATTTATTTGCTGGTTCTGAAATATCAGACGTAGCTATTAAATGTTACTTGTCACATTCAATTAAAGTAACACAGCACAATGATTATACTTAGAAACGACCATCCCTCGCCTGAAGCTCTTGTGTAAACTAACATTCTAGCCTGACCAGAAAGACTCCTGTCAGACAAGGAAGAGTATTCTGTAGTTATGTGTTAGAATATGTTAGAATATATTTAGATTTGTATCAGTATTCATGATAGGGGAATATAAACAATCATTCTGAAAAATACTTTTTATTACTCTTACTTAAAGCTGACCTACAAAAATCTGTACACTGTACAATTATCTAATTGTCTATGGGGTGTGAGATGAGTGGGGGAGTATTTAAATTTTACAGGGGGCTGAAGGCTCGTTGTATGGATCTCACTGTATATGTCACCCTTGCGCATATTTGCGTAAGGTGGAAAATTTATGGTGTGCTCTGTCATACAGAACGCTAATGGACAGGGAAAGCCCTGGTGGGTGCACTGCTTTAGGCTTCACCCTTTGCAATAAGAGGTTCGAGGCCTAGACCCAGCGTATGGCTCACAGCAATAATACCAGCAGTGAAACCAGCCTGCATCTCTGAAGCCATTGCCGGTTACATCACTGTGATGCTGTATGACCTAAGGTCCTGTCCCACAGATATTGTTAAATAAGTTATTAGGGAGACAAGATAACTGAGGGGGACACACATGTGAGGCAGATAGGGTGGCTGGAGGTGGATGGAGGTTTGATGAAGGCTCCAGTGAAAAATTATAGTTGATCTCCATTTTCCAGTCACAGAATGAAGATATCATCTATGTACTGGAGCCCAATGACAACATGTTGGGTGTAATCTTCTGGCTCTCCCACCAGCCAAGATATAAACTGGCATACTGTACGTGGGGCGCTGGCTTTTTAAGGATGTCCATGGTATCCTTAATGTTAAATCCATAATATTTTTTTATTGCACACAGATACTAAACAATTTTAATTTGTACAACGAAACATCACCTCTTAACTCAAATTCCACATTTGATATTTATTTGCAAAGTTACACATTGGAGCCTAGATTTACTAAACTGTGGGAAGTGAAGATGTTGCCCTTATCAACCAATCAGATTTTAGCTGACATTCTCTATTATGTAAAAGGTAACTGAGAGCTAGATTGCGATTGGTTGCTATAGGCAACATCTCCACTTGTCCATTCCCGCAGCGTAGTATATATAGGCCTTCATGTTTTGTTGCCTTCATGTTCAGGGGCGAACACATGATTTTGGAAGGGGGGTTTCTAAAGCGCGTATACTGTTTGTTTTTTTTATAGTGTAATCTCCAAACCATTAATACAACCTGCATGTATTACAATATGTGATATACCCTTACACCCTTTATACTTAATATGTACTTGATATAGTGCATCATTCCCAGCTCCATGACATTGGGGTCTGGAGTAGACATACTATATAAAGTACATATTAGGTATACTGCGAAGGAACATACAATATTGATATATATATAGGATAGATTAGTGTCCAGGAATGGGACTATATAATGTATATTGAGTGTCACTCCTAAATCTTAATATGCCACACTTGATATGCGTAGAATGCCACTTCAGACCTCTAATTTACTTTATACAGTGTGCCTGCTCATAATACTTAATATAATCTGCATATAATACAGCTACACTAAGGGGGGTTTCTGGGCAACCAGAAACCCCCCCTGAGTTTTCCTATGGATATCCAACATGTGCACAGGTCTCCTGGAATCACAGAAGAGCCCATATACCTTGTAGATTTGGTGTACATTGATGTGTTTAAATGCAAAGCCTGGCATCATAGCTCTGCCTCATGCCTAATAATGCAGTGATCCATAGTAATGTGTAGCAGGGACCTGATACATATATATACATAAAGACATATTCTTTATTATAAAAAAAAGTAATTTTAAAAAAGTTGTATTTGTCAAGTATCACACAAGGAGCATGGAAAATAGCACCTCACACATACCATAGCATAAGCATTGAATGTGTCAGGAGCAACAATCTCACACAAATAACTTTAGACAGTAGACAACTGAGTGGTTTATCAGTACAGATATATACAATATGTCAACTGCAAGGAAAGAGACAAGAATGTGAAAAAATGTGAAGTATGCTTTTCTAATCATAAATGCTCCTAATTCCTTGCGCACACATAGCTGTACGCTTACCATATGCTCTTAGGCGCCATTGTATTTTTACATGTCCACCCACTGTAGGAGCACAGACTTCATCTCTTAAAAAAGGTGTCTTAAATGAACTATAATGCAGGAAATTTAGGACGGTCTTCATTACATGCAGTGGTGTAAATAGAGCTGATGGAGCCCAGTGAAAATCCCAAAAATGTTTCCCGACCTTAGAAGGTTTTTCAATGACGTGCACAGGTTATTTTGCAGCTGTTATTGTCCACATGGCCCAATAATCAGTGGGCCTGACTATACTACACTACACACACTGACTGATGCATTGCATGTGCCATGTAATTTGCTGTCCCTTTGCTACAGTGGAGTGACAAGAACACAATAAGCAACTGAATGAGAACATTTATTACTGTAGAGGAGATAGAAGAAAGAGGGTGTGTAAAGCAGTGTGATGGGGGGGGTGTGATGAAGGGAGTACCTACTTTTGCAGAGATTGTGACTTTGTGGACACCCCCTTACATGAGAGAGAGAGAGAGAGAGAGAGAGAGAGAGAGAGAACATCTACAGATCAATCTTAATATAGAAAAAGTATGTAACGACCAAAGGGAGATACAATGTGGGTTAAAGAAGTGTGATGCACCAAAGGCATATATGCTTTATAAGGGGGCCAGGGAGGACAAAGGGAGAGAAAAGGGAGAGGCTTAGATGAAAGTAATGAATTAACCAGACACAGGGAGAAATGGGTTATATCCAGGCTCCCACATTGTATGAAATGACTCTGAGGAGTTGCAGCATGACGGGAGGTGATAATTACACTGGACCCAAACAGCAATTTTTAATGCAGTTGGTTTCTCTAGAAAAAATGTGAAAGATCCCTAAATGCTGAGTGAAACTATACAGACATCCAGGCATTTGCTTTGTAACTGGTTTTTTGGATCTCTAACAGTCTATCTTAATGTTTCTGATTCAAGCAAATGGAAATCATTGGATTGTTTCGTTAATTAGATGCTTCAGGGAGTTCAGGAGAAATTGAGCGAAGAATGGTTAATTTAATGATATCAGGGTCAGGTACCGCTGACTAGTCCTATTCTACCCTCACCAGTCTCCTAATTTCATTTTTGACCTGCATTCACCCCCTTTTCCCTTGTTATGGTCCCACTATTTTACAGACACATGTATCCTCCATATATGCATATACATGCCGCTGTATATAGTTATGACATATTTTGGTACTGCAAGCGCAGTACCAAACATTTCCATACATTTATTTATGTATTTCAGAATCTCCGTAGTCTTGATCTATTTCAGCAAGTATAAGGGTTAATGAACAAACTGGTAGGCCTGAGTTGCTTTTTTTTTTTATTAAATAAAAATTAAATTTTGGTCCGATCGCCCGTGAAAAGAGACAGGGCTTGGGTGGAGTCAGGGCATGGCATGGCTGGGGTAAGGGCGAAGCCTTTGGGCATAGATTTATTTGAATCCCACCACTGCATATGACCACTGTATGTGTGTAAAGTATGGATATAAGCGAGGAGCAGAACAATGAATAGTAAGGTGACAGTTCCCTGTAGCAGGGGCATCCTGTGTTCACCATCATAGAGCAGCATATATATGATGTACTAGGAGCGGGTCACATCTGAGGAGCAGAACAATGAATAATAAGGTGACAGTTCCCTGTATCAGGGGGATCCTGTGTTCACCATCATAGAGCAGCAGGTGGAGATGCTGCTATCACTATGAATACACAGGACTGTACTGAATGGCAGGGGGGGGATGCTGT